>JAMPIV010007160.1:262500-337221 GCA_024509875.1 Oreohelix idahoensis
AGTACTCATAATGAATAGTGTATTTACTACTCTATTAAAATATCTCTTACTGGTTAATATCAGTTAGTTAGATTAACGCTACAGCCGGAACAATTTTGCTATAGATTATTTTAATTCTGCTAGTAAATTAACACACAACAACATCCTAGTGAAATATAACTGACGGACCTTAACCAGTAAATCACTCTACACAGAAAATCTTAGTGAAATATCATGATGGACTTAACATTTAAATCCACCAAACTACTAGTATAATATTTACCGCAAACACAGAAATTAAAACAATCTCCAACGAAAACTAAGAAACTCCATTAATACAAATGGTTCTAGAATCGAAGCTAGATGTTCTGAAATAAATCTGTGGGTACTGAATAATGGATTTTAAAGGATGCGGTATATATCTTAACTTGGTGGAAATTCACTAGCACTTGCTAGTTTTGACACCTTCGCTCAGATTTCGGAGATTTCTCCGGTTCATCTGCGAATCAAAGTTAAAATTGCCACCTTTCCCGCCTTGCAGACTCTGGCAACGAGCGAACGGTCTTTTGATCTGGCGACTCTCACCGTATCTACTTACGTTAACAAACGAACGAAAGTAGGGGGAGGTAACTGTGATTATCTTCCCTTTGGTTTCAGATAATTCCCCCTGACCAATTACTAACAAAAGTACGTCCTTTTGACTTAACGCTCTTGGTTCTCTACAAATCTACCACCCCGTCCCCTCTCTCTAGGTGAAACATAGTCTGTTTGTAAACATTCCTCGTAGTTTATACGACATAGAGAAAAAGAACCTTATAAACCACTCTATTTTTAACAGTCATAGACTGGGTGATGCGCCAGACAACAGAGGGCAATCCAAGAGGAATAAGATGGACTACATTTTCTACATTGGAAGATCTGGAATATGCAGATGACATTGCACCCCTAGCACATTCACATCAACACATCCAGGAAAAAACGGATAGACTTAATAAGTATAGCCAGCAGGTGGACTTGAACATCAACCTAAAGAAGACAGAGGTCATGACGCTCAATGTGAGCAACCCTGAGCCCATATCAGTAAGGAATCAGCAACTGGAACAGACAGATGCCTTCACATACCTAGGATGCATAGTAACACCAGACGGCGGAGCAAGCAGAGACATCAACAACAGAATGAACAAAGCAAGAACAGCCTTTTTTAGTCTAAACAACATCTGGAAGTCCTCTCAGTACAGCACAAGCACAAAATTAGGATTATATCAGAGCTGTGTGCTTTCTGTGCTTCTCTATGGCGCGGAGAGCTGGAGAGTTACAGAGAAGGAAATGTCGAAATTGTCCTCTTTTAACACAACATGCCTAAGAAAAATTCACTGAATCTTTTGGCCGAATACCATCACCAACCAAGATCTGCTTACTCGGAGCAAGCAAGAGGACATGCACACCATCATAGCTGGCAGACGCTGGAGCTGGGTTGGCCATGTCCTCAGAAGAGACCCCGATGCCATCACAAAAACAGCTATGCTATGGACCCCTGAAGGAAAACGAAAAAGAGGCCGACCAAAAACAACTTGGCGGAGGATTGTGGAGGCTGAGATGCAAAGAATAAACCAGAGTTGGGGCACTGTACGAAGGATGGCCGCCGACCGAGCAAAGTGGAATAAATTTGTTGTTGCCCTACAAGACGCCACCAGGCGTAATGGCCACTGACTGCTTTGACGGTCGGCGGCTAAGGATCAAAGAAGAAGAAGAGAAAAAGAAAATGTGCGTGGCCAAATTTAGAGTTTGACAGATATAAAGAAGTGAAGGGGTCTGCGTTTAACAAAACGTGCATAACTAATTGAGGAAGCCAGGTGGAAAACAATTGGAAGCAAAACGTGTAGATATCATGTAATATATTTTCATAACCTCTGTCACACTAAGCAGATCTGGTGCTTTATGATCACGCAGTTCTCTGGGACAATACCACAAGATGTTTTATGATTATTATTATAATAAGTCCCTTCAGTCATAACTGACTATGGGAATGCACCCCTGGGGTGACAGCCCTCAGCTGCTTATTTTCCTGGTGTTCCATTCGACGATTTCTCCTTTCTTCTGCTTGTTGTATGAGCTTCTTTTCGCCCAGTCTGAGGTGGCGCCGTAGATAGCATCATCACCTGGTGCGATCGGTAGCTTGATTATTATTATAATATGTAAGGTGGAGGTCCGCAATCGATCTTGTATAGCAGTTTTAAGGTTAAAAAAAGTAATAAGAATAAAGTGAATCAAGGTATATACCCTTTATCTTCACACTGTCCCTCTTCCGCTGTTCTGGGAACACGGACCTGCCCATCAAAGGGCCTAGGCCTACACCAAATCACTGCATGATCTCGAGAAGACTTCACGGTCTCCGACAATAGTGGTTTCCGCAGCTACTGGGTTTACATAATGAGATCGCTAATCCCACACAAGATTTGTATGGAGGGATACTGAATACTGGGACCAGGCGTGCACAAAAGTGGTCTCATCATTCAAATAATGTCAAACAAAACCAAAATAGAACGACTGGACATCAAATCCTTTAATCAATTTTTGTCTGAAACAATAATTCCAAGAAATCTCAAGGGATCATGTATTTAACTCCCCGTGACATGGGAAAGATTTACACTAAGTATGCTGCTTTCATTCATCGACTGTGTTATTCACGCTCTCACTGTAGACAAATTAGGACAGAAAATAAAAACCACACAAAGACAAACTGCATAGATTATTAGGAGCGTAGCGCAAGGTCAGTGAGGTTACAAAAAGGTCAGGGGGTTAAGCTTTTAAAGCTTTTCAGCGTGACTGACCATAATACGAAACATAACAATAGGGAATACAGAAGGTAGTCCCAAAGCATGCTACTGCGGTAGGGGAATGAGGTGTTAGAGACTTCACTACACTAGATCCAGCTTCGAGGTGGGGTGTCCAGTTCCCACCCTCACTGCCTTTGCCTTCCCTAACTCAAAAGCAGAGTCAGGTACCCATTTACAGCTGGGTAGACTGGGGCGTAACGTCACCGTGTTTTGAACCCAGTGTTTCTGCAGCCAGATGCTATCATTCTAACCATTTTGTCAATCGGCGTAGAGTCAAAGAATATGGCAGGTTAATTAACAATTGGATTATATACTTGCTAGCGTCACGCTCCAGTTTACCCAACTGTAATTGGGTGCCCGACTCTGCTCTTGGCGTAAGGGACGGCAAATGCAGCGAGGAAGGGAACTGATCATCCCAACTCATAAATAAGCGGGACACAGTAAGAAATCTCGAACACTCCACTCCTCTACGGCAGTACCTGCTATGAAAGTACCTTTACCCGTTATTTGAACAAATGTGCCTACTTGAAACCTGATGTCATCGTGACAATCACATATGAATATGTTCATTCTACTGTCTGTTTAATCTCGCAGATTAGTTACACACTGTAAACGCCATTTTAAATTGACATTCGTGAATCCACTGAGGTTTTCTTTGCCACGCGCCGTAATCCTCACTGCTGGAGGGCCTTTTTTCTCATTCTGTCTTCTCCATTTCCTCTTCCATCTAATATGAGTGGCTTGAATTTAATGTAACTAGCCTCACAATAGCTATGCTGTTACCTGATGAATGACAAAATACAAAAAAAACAACAACACAAATAGTGATACGTCTTACTGGGAGAAAGGACGAGAAAAAAACCTACGTTGTGGCCACAAGGCCTTCGTCAGGGATAGACAAACGAAAAACAGAAGGAAAAGAATTAAGTAGAGAACATAAAACTATAAAAATAAGAGAAAGCTCTACATGATGTGTGTCACATGTTGGGGAAAAAATGTCTGCCACTCACATTTCCAACATGTGACACACATCACTGAGTGTTTTCTCTTATTTTTATAGTTTTATGTTCTCTACTTCATTCTTTTCCTTCTGTTTTTTGTTTGTCCTTTCTCCCAGTAAGACGTATCACTATTTGTGTTTTTGTTTTTTTCATTCTACAGTTTTACTCCCGTCTTACGGCAGTCCTCCTCATATACTCATATGTTACCTGATGAAGTAGTCACCCACTTCAGGTACTCTTGTAAAATAAAATAAAAAGTTATATGACACAGGTTGAGGTAGCTAGCCCCATGCCCACACCTCCTTATTAGCCTCCTACACCACCTAATAAGCCTACATGCAAAATACTCATTCAACAAAGCACTTTACAAACACCTCACCAATGCCAACTATCTACCTCCATAGAAGCAGCCTTTACCTGTTGTAGTGATTTCTAAATACAATATCTAAATTAATATATAACAGTATAGGGCATAAAGGCAAAGATAAGAAAGTACAAAAGAATTTTCTGCTAGAACAGTTGGTGTCGCCTCCACCTTCAGATTATTATTTGCTAACGAATAGACGAACAAAACGGTACCCAAAATTTTCAAATTCGTCCTTGACATAAACACCCACTTTTCCTAGTTCTAAGAAAATATTTGCCTAAAATGCATTGTGGAACGAGGAGGGGCAAGGATAGATGAAATGCTAATTCGTTTCGCATTGATTTTAAACTAAAAGAAACTCTAGCACAGGGGCAAGCCTTGCCTTAGGGGTTTCCCCAATACGATGAAAAAGTTAGAATTATGGACACTACGTCATGGAAACATGGTAAGCTCTTATTATGAATGATCTAAGCTCTCGTATTTCGCTTGATATTACATGGAAAAAGAGTGAACGAGAGGTAGTTTAAAAATAAACAACTAACATAGAAAAAAAGATAGAATTTTGAACCAACCCACATAGTCCCTTAAAAATCGTAGATTCGTGTACCTGAAGACTTGCTGACCAAGAATATGGTGTTAGTTATATAAATAGTCCCTTAACTAATCAAATAATGATAAAACCATACATAGAGATCGGAGATACTGTCAGGTCAAGTCATATCTGCTTAGATTGGATCGCATATTTTTTGGGAAAAAAGTAGGTGACAGATAGGCTAGGATGGTACAGTGAATCTGATTGGGTGACATTTGAAGTGAGACGAAATATTATTGGCTGACCTTTGAATAAACATAAATAGCCTAGAAACGTAGGAAAAGTTTGAATGATATTTTTTGAAAGACTGTTTACCCTTGTAAAATTAAAAGTGATTGGCTAACTGAATCGATATTGTCAGAATAAGCGTTGGGGGGGGGGGGGGGGGACGCCATTTCTAGAAAAGTTTCAACAGTGATAGATGAGATCAGGCTGTGCTTTTAAATACATTTCTGGACAGCCTGGACAACAAAACAGATCGAAACTGTGTCAGTCATCGTCTCTGTGTATTTCATTGAACATTGTGGTAAGATTGACATTTATTAATCTGTATTTTATATAAAAATTGAATGTAAAATAATAATATATGTCTGGACATGAGTGGGTCTATAGCGAACATGAGGCAAAGCCTAAAGATTGATCCACCATGTGATAGACTGTCAGAGAGGTGTAAAAATACAAGAATATGTATGAGTGTCATAAAGGAGCATAACACCTATCCTATTATATGGAAGAGATTACAGCTGGAATTGCAGTGGCGTTGTAACTATTAGGGAAAGGAATACTGGTGTACATTGTCACATCAAAAGAAAATGGTGGCATAGGTTTGTATAAAGATATGATCCTTTTTGTTTGTTTGTAATGTACATGTCCTCAACTGTGGACTATTGGTGTATGCTAGATATTACGAAGGATGCATACCTTCACATTTCAGAGGTCCTGGGTACTAACGTTAATGTGGTACCAAACGCTTGAAAACTGATTGATTCAGGACTCTGCCTGTTTACTGCGAGCCCATGCTAGTGGCCATTGCCTATCAAACAGGGAACAGATTGTCAAGCGAGCAGAGGAAAGGTTCAACCTATATTCTACTGTAAAGATAAGTTCTCGTTCGGCACCTGAAAGCTCAACTACAGAACTTTATAATAAGAATTATAAGAAGTGACAGTGAATAAAATTGGGACAAATATTAATAGTTCCACAAGTGACAAAATATAAACAGACATTAATAAAAGGATATGATTTCAAACAACGACATAGTGGTACTACCAGTATTTCCTTAAAGTAGGAGAACACTACAGACGTATATGAGAATAATATTTTTATGTATGGACAGAGGATCTATTGTGCTATTTGACTGATGTAATTGATTATTTTGATTTCTCTTTTAAATTGTCAATCCTGATTCCAAAATAAATTAGAATCAGGATAATAAAATTGTAAAAATTATCTTTACACAAAATTCAACCACAGTCTTAAATAAGATAGCCTTTTAGAGTGTCGTTTGTATGTTATTGTGGCAGTACTGTGTGCTGTTGTGAATAATAAACTATTTGTTTGTATGTTTGTTGATTTTGTATATTACACTCTACATTCATAACCCTAGACACTAAACGAAGTCATTTAATATAATAATATAAATACATTTTTTTATGAGATAAAAGAGGTGGTAGCGGAAAGGTACCCTGAAAAGTTCACAATACTATTGGGTAAATTCAGGGACCTTCATAGCTAATCTCAATTAATATAAATATAATAATACCTACAACAATTCATAACATCAAATCCACCACACCTGTGCACATCTCATCCATGTCAACCTTTCTTTTCCTCTCCCGCTCGTTTCCGCGTCCAAGTTATTTTTCTATGTGAAAATTTTTGATTAATCATTGCTATGTAGGAATGATGCTATGTATGTCAGAAAGTAGTGTTACTACTACAATGTTTGTGAGAATGGAGCTGTATACCACTGTACTTTTCAAATAAGTAATGTTTTAGTTTGTTTAAAAAATAAAGATGTATATAAGGATGAGTTGATATAACCTTTTCTAATTATTTTTCTTTGAACTGCTGGAAGCTTCCCCCCTCCCCCCCCCCCTTTTTCTGCTATAGAAGTGTGTAAAAAAGGTACTTCTTTTTAAATTTTCTTTCCATACTGTACGGATATGAGCGAGAATGTGTTTATATATTTTTCATATTGATGATTGATGATGCAGATAAATTGTTGACAGTTTGACCGCACGAGTGTGTATCAGGACTATAAATGTATTCTGTTACGGTACCCTTATAATTTTGCATTCCTTTAAGATTAATGGTTAAAGTACGAGTGGGGATGAAAGGATCCAGTAACCAAGATGACAGAGCGATGAAGGGCAGAACGTTAAACGGGACTGCGTGACCCATTCTTAACCCTCGGAAAACAAAGTTCATTCGTTCGTTCTACGCCATGCCTGATAGGTTACAGCGTTACTGTTCTTCTGCTCCTCTTTCAGGCTCAACAACACATAGGTGTTAGGCTTACACGATACTATATCCCATTACATCCTATGATTCGCAAAGAAGATACAAAACAGCGAATACATAACACAACAGGCTCTTACTGTTCTGAAAAATATAAACTAACAGGTATTAAGCCGTATTCAAGACAAACAATGAAAATGTCCTGAACAGTTTTGTAAGAAACGATACACAAATAAGGGAAACATGTACATGTCGACATTCGTTACAAACAAATAAAGGAGGAGGACAATACACAAGAGAAAAGAGAAGTAATAGGCAGCTCGATCCAGATCCATCAAATGGACGCTTTGCTGCGAAAGTGAATATCTTACGACATATGACCAGCTACGCACATCGGGGCAGTCGCTATCATGTCACAACTATGGAATTTCTTTACGCCGCATATGTTTAAGGAAAATAAATCGTTATTTATTTGTAGAAAATGTAAATGATGCAAACAATAAAGGTAATAGTTGAACAGCAACCTCAGAAATGACTTTCGGAATTAGAAGAAATTCTTTTCAAGGACACACTGAGAGCTTACCAAATTTCTTGTGACATTTCTAACCTAGTGAGAGACACAATGAAGACACTGACCCCGTTTCTTGTGACATTTCTAAACTAGTGAGAGACACAATGAAGACACTTACCAAGTGTCTTGTGACATTTCTAACATCATGAGATACACAATGAAGACGCTTACCAAGTTTCTTGTGACATTTCTAACTGTGACATTTCTAACCTAGTGAGAGACACAATGAAGACAATGACCACGTTTCTTGTGACATTTCTAAACTAGTGAGAGACACAATGAAGACACTTACCAAGTTTCTTGTGACATTTCTAACAGAGACATTTCTAACCTAGTGAGAGACACAATGAAGACACTTACCAAGTTTCTTGTGATATTTCTAACGGAGACATTTCTAACCTAGTGAGAGACACAATGAAGACAGTTACCAAGTTTATTGTGGCATTTCTAACCTAGTGAGATACACAATGAAGACACTTACCAAGTTTCTTGTGACATTTCTAACTGTGGCATTTCTAACCTAGTGAGAGACACAATGAAGACGCTTACCAAGTTTCTTGTGACATTTCTAACCTAGTGAGAGACACAATGAAGACACTTACCAAGTTTCTTGTGACTTTTCTAACATGAGATACACAATGAAGACGCTTACCAAGTTTCTTGTGACATTTCTAACTGTGACATTTCTAACCTAGTGAGAGACACAATGAAGACACTGACCAAGTTTCTTCTGACATTTCTAACATCATGAGATACACAATGAAGACGCTTACCAAGTTTCTTGTGACATTTCTAACTGTGACATTTCTAACCTAGTGAGAGACACAACGAAGACAATGACCACGTTTCTTGTGACATTTCTAAACTAGTGAGAGACACTATGAAGACACTTACCAAGTTTCTTGTGACATTTCTAACATCATGAGATACACAATGAAGACGCTTACCAAGTTTTTTGTGATATTTCTAACTGTGACATTTCTAACCTAGTGAGAGACACAATGAAGACACTGACCACGTTTCTTGTGACATTTCTAAACTAGTGAGAGACACAATGAAGACACTTACCAAGTGTCTTGTGACATTTCTAACATCATGAGATACACAATGAAGACGCTTACCAAGTTTCTTGTGACATTTCTAACTGTGACATTTCTAACCTAGTGAGAGACACAATGAAGACAATGACCACGTTTCTTGTGACATTTCTAAACTAGTGAGAGACACTATGAAGACACTTACCAAGTTTCTTCTGACATTTCTAACTGTGACATTTCTAACCTAGTGAGAGACACTATGAAGACATTTACCATGTTTCTTGTGACATTTTTAACAGAGACATTTCTAACCTAGTGAGAGACACTATGAAGACACTTACCAAGTTTCTTGTGACATTTCTAACAGAGACATTTCTAACCTAGTGAGAGACACAATGAAGACGCTTACCAAGTTTCTTGTGACATTTCTTAACTAGTGAGAGACACAATGAAGACGTTTATCAAGTTTCTTGCGACATTTCTAACCTAGTGAGAGACAACTAGCTGTCTTCGTGTGACATTTATAATCCCGATTTTGACATCTTGCAAGTCTTGTGCGATACTTATAACCATATTTGTTCACCATGTCTTCTAGTTTCACGAGGTAGAAGAGGGTACGATTATGAGATGAGATGAGTCTTCTAGTGCATAAATCCTGTATCAGGCTGCTAATGGTATGTGATATTTATAATCCAGCTAGAGATAATCAACAAGTGTTGTGTGACATTTATAACCTAGCTAGAGGCAATCAACAAGTGTAGTGTGATATTTGTAAACCCAGCTAGAGACAATCAACAATTGCTGTGTGACATATATAACCCAGCTTGAGCCAATCAACAAATGTTGTGTGACATTTATAACCCAGCTAGAGACAATCAACAAGTGTTGCGTGACATTTATAACCCAGCTAGAGACAATTAACAAGTGTTTCGTGACAATAAGGGGCATAAACGAAGAGACCAAAAAGAGGTTGTACAAGAGGTTGGCATCATTCAAAAAATCACTGCAAGAGAAGTTGAAATGCTCCGACACTAGCTTCCAGCACAAGGTCTAAATGCTGTGGTGACTCCAAGCTCCAGAGACAGCAAAACAAAAAACTTGAACAAGCACACTCATAACAAGAAGTCATGATTTAGTTCAATAAAAAAGTTTTCTAACGTGGTTCTTTGATTTCTTTGTAGCGTTTGCCATCTTTGTGGCGAGACATGGGCACCTCAACCTAGCCTGAGGTCTTTCGTTATACGCAAATGCCAGATGAGAGAAACAGAGAGAGAGAGAGAGAGACATAGAGACATGAGAGAGAGAGGGAGACTCTCTTTGAACTGTAGTGCAGCGCTGACAACTACAAAGTCCTGAAAAGGACCACCAGTATCTCCCAACTAGCATGTCGAAGCTCTGATATGGGCTAGCCCTGGAAAGGACAGCTAGCAACGCCTATGGTGATAACACATGTTGAAAATCTACCGACACTACAGTCTCAGCTAAGGGCTAAGATAAATGTGGGTATTGAATGTCTTATTAACTTTCATAGGTCGGAGTTGAGGGTTTTCAATGTCTGAATAACAACAATAGGCCAGCGGTGGTTCAGTGAGCAGGAATCCTATCTTCTAGGTGTTCCTGTTGTGTTTAGTGTTTCCAAAGACAATGACGGTGGCGTCTAATTATGCTGGATCGTGAATGAAGGATTAGACCGGATCAAGGTATCAATTACGTGAATGATACGATAAAGACCGGTGCTGCTGTGACGTCATGGTAAGACTGACGTCAGAAATATCACCCAAACCGGGATCAAATGACGTGACTTAGCCGAAAAAAAACAAACATGAGCAGTGTTTTTTGTTGTGTTTAATGTTCATTACTTGATTCAAGGTAGCAACCGTTTCAGCTGATGAGGGATTAAGCACGCGTTGACTCTGTTATCAAATTCGGCTAGCTCTTCACCTTTCGTGTCCTTGTCCAACACAGGCGCTAGGTTTTAAACCAGGTCTCACGCTATCTATCTCGGACAGGCCACTCCATTCCTCGTACACCGTAACTGTCTCAAATTCTACCATGTTATTTACTTGGTTCTCCGCCAAGTTGTTTTTGGTGGCCTCTCTTTCGCCTTTATTCTGAAGTACACAGCACAGCAATTCTTGTGACTGTTGGGGGTCTCCTCTGAGAACATGGCCAACCCAGTTCCAGCGTCTGCCCGCAAATAGGGTAAGTACACCTTTTAGATTGCTCCGAGTAAGTAGTTCTTAGTTGGTAATGCTCTCTCTCTCTCTCTCTCTCTCTCTCTCTCTCTCTCTCTCTCTCTCACACTCACACAAAGCATAGAATAGAAGGATTTAAAACATGTATTTTCAAGTTGAGATTTCCGTTAAAGTGCACTAAGAAGTAGAAAATAATGTCTTACAGAATAATTCTAAATAATCAGCAAAGGACCTCTTATGGTAAAGTACATTGACAGAAATAGAGACTTTGATTAGCAAATATGCCCAGCACGTTTGTTTTCTTAGAAATACTGTCAGTGTAGTCTTCAACGATTGCATAACAGAGTATCCTGACAAGACGTGCTAAACATCGTGACGTATACAACTGATGGGCAGATTTCTTGCTGCCTTTATCTGGGGGTTACAAAAGGGCTCTGCTGGTATTTGGTTAACTTCTTCCGTTGCGGCGCGATCTTAAATTCATTTCGCATTTTTATCTTTAGATTCTAACATTATAAATCAGTCCTTGTTCTGGAATCCCGGGATTTAGTGGGATATTGGAAGACCAAAGAACACGCGGAGAAGAGAGATGGAGACAGACATGAAGGGGATGGAGAAGATATGGAAAGACCTTGAGCTGATAGCATGGGTCAGGAAGACTTAGTATAAGTTTGTTGAAGGTCCATGTCTCCTTGGGGAGCTGTGACGTATAATGGAAAGAGAGCCTACAATAATCTGACAGTCTTTTTGTGACCCCGTTAGCGTTCTATGATTTGCTAGCAAAACCAGGCATTTTTCTGCCTGTCTTACTCATACAAGCTTATTTTTCATCCACACCTCCTTTCTTTGAGCATAAGCAAACGAAGTTGTTTACAAACTTTCGTGACCTGCCAGTCATAACAGGTAGCGAATCAGGTTTGTTTACCTAAGTCTTCTCATGCGAGCTTATCTGTCAATCATACGATACCTGACAGACCGCACGTGAATAACATAGAATCTTTTGAAGTTCGTACCCAGGGGAGTCAGAAAAACCCCTGGGCTCTTTGATCTCAGAAGCGGGCATTCGTATAGAGGAAATCTTCGAGAACCCCGTTACCCGCATAAGTCTTTTGATGACAATCGAAAGCGCTCGACGGAAGCCGACCGAAAACTTTTATCTGGGGAACTCTGTTCTGATTCTCCGGTACACACAATAGTGTGAAAATTAACATCATCTATAGATCAGAGAAACATAACGAGATATAAACTGTGTTTTCTTAAACCTGCTATCAGTTGTCACTCAGAATTTTTGGATAGTCTAAGCACGTAGTTCTAGAACCATTGTGGAAGATGTGTTAATAGCATTCGTGGGGATTTTCATTCTGATTTTCTGGTAATAGAAATTAGTGTTTAGGTGATTAAAAGTGTTAAGCTTTTACCATTATAATTCACTTAGATTTTCTAGCTGTTAGAACTAGTGAAATAAATAACGCGTAGCTATTTCATACCAGATGTTCAGTTATAATGTTAATTTTCACCACCCGCTTTCTCACACAAGAAGAGACGGTTTTAGTTGACTGATTATATGCTAGGCGCGACTGATAGTGACAGAAAAGAATTCACGTTTTATTTCATTGTGCGTATTTATTATAAGTGCCTATTATTTAATATCATTCGACTAAACTATCAGACGCCGACAATTAATAGCTATTAAAGACAGGCGATACTTTGTGTAAGTGCGCATATAGATCATTAAATAATAATTGACATTGTACGCTGATCGTTGATCGCGCGCAAGAGGCGGGGAGAGTTGCATACCTTCATCCGACCTAGAAACTCAGCGTTAGCGACGTGCGATAATGTAGACATAAAAGAAAGACACCGTGTGCCTTTTAAATTTAATCAGGACTGACGGAGTGGATAAGAGATCGTCTTGTCCCCGTCCATGTGCATATATGTAGCTATATAGAAAAGTAGCATTTTTCCATAAATGTTTCTTATATTTCTGCAGACTTGATCAAGGGCGTCCAGCGGTCTTTTTTTTCTTTACTGATTGGTTAATGTTGTCTTTTCTTGGCTTGTGGGTCACAAATTTCATTTGTGAACAAGGATTTGCCAATGATACATGAGAAACATTTTAACTTGTAAATTTAACTGGACTTACGATACCCAGATATTTTTTTCAATTTTTACCAGCCCACTGGGGTATACAAAATAACACTTATACTTCTGACAGTCGTATTCAAGTGGATTTGTCCAGAAAGTTACGCTGTTTCAGAATCGGCACTCTCCCATAGAGTCAGCCGATAGGATTATCAACATCATCATATGTAATATTTTTAGCAACCAGATGTTTCCCAATACTGGAAGTATTTTCCTCTTTTTAACTGTGAACCCCAAGAGCACGTTTTGCTACACTTACTATTCGCGGTGACATTTTGTTTATCCAGGGAAAATAAAAACACCTGATTCGGCGTTCACCTCACTAGTCTTGATTGGTTAGAGGATGGACTGGGGCCAATTTGGGAATTAAAACCTGGCATTTTTATATTCAGGATAATTGTATTTCCAAGGGATATCACCAAGAGTAGGTAAGCGTGATTGAGTGGCCACTGTATGACAGAGAGAGTGAATATTTTTCTTTATTAGAGGAACTTTACCAACATTAGATTTTGCTTAAACTTGTTTACTTTACTGGGTAGCAGTTAGTAGAAACTTGTTTTCTTTACTGTCTATTCTGTGCCATAGTGCTAACCTTTGACCTTTGGGTTATTAACTTTTTGAGTTCTATTCTCAATAGTGGGAGGGCACCTTTATTCTGCTATTTCATATGTATGTAAATCTGATATTATTTGATCTTTCTTTAGATATTTGATGTTGTCAAATATAAACGACAATAAACAACAAAAGAAACTTAACTTTGTGTGTTGGTCAGACCCATACCCAATTAACCGTAGTTTTTTCACGTTTGTGTGTCTTGTTGTCACATAGCTGTGTGTGTGTGTAGTTAAACTTATATTTGTATGTATGAGGAAAGCAAGCTTGTCTTGTACTAAATTATAGTCGTATAGATAGGCTGGAATAGAGAAACTTACTCATTCCATAGACATATTTTGTTCCTTAAACTATCACCCGTGAAATCTATTTCTCACACCTTTTTCTCACGTATCTATCACCATCCACTCTACTCAGACAGGACAAAAATAACTCACAACCTATCTGTACGTCAGAAGCTGATGGGCGATGATGATGATATTTGGATTCAACTGATATGATGTTTATATGAATAAGTAAGAAGTTTAAGTCATCACTGCATGATGTAAAAGTATGAAGAGGAGCACATGTGGTATCAAACCACCATCTTCTGTTGGCTAAAACTAAATTAAAACTCAAGAAATTTACAACAGTATATAGGTATAGACAACAGAATAATGTGGGATATCTAAGAAATCAGGAAATAAGAGAAATATTTTCAATCACAGAATCCAACAAATACCAAGTACTCCAACAGCTGGAAGATGAAACAGATACGGAAGGCCACTGGCAACAAGTAAAAAATATATGGAACGAGACATGTGAAGAAGTACTGAGAAAAAGAGAACATCAGCACAAAGCATGGATAACAACAGACACCATTAGTAAGATAGAAGACAGGAAAAACAAGAAAGCAGATTTAAACAGAAGCAAAACAAGAAGCTCCAAAGCCAAGGCTCATGAAGTGTACATAGAAGCAAACAAAGAAGTAAGAAGAAACATCAAAAGAGACAAGATGAAATATATTGATGATTTGGCAAGGGAAGCAGAGGAAGCTGCAGCCAAAGGAAATATGAGGGACCTGTACAACAACACAAAGAAGCTAAAAGGGAAATATAAGCAAGCAAATGGCCTCATAAAAGATAAGAATAGAAAATTGCTTAGTAATATACAAGAACAAATAAAGAGATGGACAGAACATTTTGAGGAACTTCTCAACAGACCAGCTCCAACTAATCCCCCAGACATCCAGCCAGCAGAAGAGGAGCTACAAATCAGCTGTGAACGACCAAGTAGAGAAGAAATAAAGAAAGCCATAAAGCTTCTGAAAGATGGAAATTCAGCTGGTCCAGATTGCATTCCAGCAGAAGCCATCAAAACAGATATTGATACCTCTACAGAGATATTATACAAAATACTTGGCAAAGTCTGGGAGAGAGAGGAAATACCAGCAGAATGGAAGGAAGGTTATCTGGTCAAGTTGCCTAAGATGGGAAATTTACAAGAGTGCACACATTATAGAGGAATAATGTTACTATCAGTGCCAGCAAAAGTATTAAACAGAATCATCCTTGAGAGATTAAACGAGTCCATAGACAAGCAACTGAGAGATGAACAAGCAGGTTTTCGACAAAATAGATCCTGTACAGACCAGATAGCCACATTGAGAATAATAGTTGAACAAAGTCTGGAATGGAATTCATCGGTATACATCGGATTCGTGGACAATGAAAAGGCATTTGACAGTGAAGACAGAGAATCGCTTTGGAAATTGATGAGGCGTTATGGAATTCCCATGAAGATCATTAACTTAATAAAGAAGACCTATGAAGACATGACATGCAGAGTTCTTCATGAAGGACAACTTACAGAACCGTTTAGGATTAGAACGGGGGTGAGACAGGGATGCCCCTTGTCTCCATTTCTTTTCTTACTAGCAATAGATTGGGTTATGAAAACATCGACACCACACAACAGAAATGGAATCCAGTGGAATCTGACTAAACAGCTTGATGATCTGGATTTTGCAGATGACTTGGCTCTTCTATCCCATAACCATAATCAGATGCAAGAGAAAATGAAAATTCTCGATAAGAGGTCACAACAAGTGGGCTGAAAATACACAGGGAAAAGACCAAAATAATGATAATAAATGCAGGTAATGATAACAGGGTTGAACTTGAAGAAACACCAATACAAGATGTAGAATCGTACACATATCGTGGCAGTAATATAGACAGAGTTGGAGGGACAGACAAGGATATCAAAATAAGAATACAAATGGCAAGAGGAGCTTTCATTGCATTGGGAAATATATGGAGATCAAGAGAAATCGGATCCAACACGAAAATAAGAATCTTCAACTCAAATGTGGTCAGTCCTATTGTATGGCTCTGAGACATGGAGAACAACACAGACAACAACCAAAAAGCTACAGACTTTCATAAATGGGTGCTTTGGTAGAATAGAGGGATTAAAATGGTATGACAAGGATACCAACGTGGAACTGATGACAAGAACTAGACAAGTGCCAGTGGAACAAGAGATGAGAAGACGATGGCGATGGATAGGACACACACTGAGGAAACCTGTTGATAGCATTACAAGGCAGTCCTTGTTCTGGAACCCCCAGGGAGAGATAAGCAGAGGTAGACCAAGAAGCACATGGAGAAGAGAGATGGAAACAGAGGTAAAAATGATGAGAACATGGAAAGAACTTGAGATGATGGCACGTGACAGGAGGACTTGGCATGCGTTTGTTGAAGGCCTATGCTCCTTTGGGAGTGGAGGGTTATGATGATGATAAGGACCGATTTCTGACTTTACGTCTAGTTAATAGAGTCCCTTACTCTTAACTGACTTCTAGAGTGGGCGAGTTTTTGGTGGATTTATAATATAAGGGAAAATTATTTTGTTCTCCTGCATTTTATAATTAATATTTTTTTTTTATCCACCGTTAGTAATAGTAGTTTTTCCAGTATTAGACTGATCTACCATTTATTTGGCTTAGTCGTCTGTATTAGGAGCCTTGTGCCAGGTAATAACAGCGATAGATTAGATAACTGATAACGGGACAGGAGGTATCTCAGTGAAATAATAAATATTTTTGTTTGCTTGTTTGTTTTCTCGTAAAGTTGGTTAAGGATAGAGTTTTTCTCTCCTTCTTTCTTTCTCGGATTAACGGCATTTAGTTATTAGCCATGGCTGAGAGAGCTAAACTTAGAGGCATGCTAAGAGAAGAAGCAAAGGTGACAGGATTGCAAGGAGAAGAAGTGACCGCATTTGTCAATGTAGAACTTGACCGATATGACGCGGAGAAGAAAGTAGCAGAAGCTAGGGAGAAGGAAGATAGAGCAGAGAATAAGGAAGCACAAGATAGAGCAGAGAGGAAAGAAGCGGAAGAGCGTCAATCTCAATTGGAGCAGATGAAAATTGAGGCAGAGGTGGAAGCTCGCAGGGCAAAATATGAGGAAAGAGAGAAGGAGAGACAGCATGAGGAAAGAGAGAAGGAGAGACAGCATGAACTGGCGCTTAAGGCCCTAGAGGTCCAAAGTCGTGGTGCTATGTCTTCCTCCAGCAATGGAGAGTCTCCACCTCAGTCACAGTTAACTGAACTCTCCAGCACCCAATCTCCTCAACTCGTAGCTGTCTTTCGCCCTAGAATCCTTTCCAAGCCCCAATGAGAAAATTGACTCGTTTCTCGAGAAATCTGAGAGGATGGCGACACTGTATGGATTAGAGAGTTCCCGAAGGTGTCTAAAACTTTCACAGGCTTTAAAGGGTAGTGCTTATGACGTCTACGTAAAACTGGGAAGCAGCCATCAAGACAACTATGACATGCTAAAGAAGGCTTTACTGGAGCGTTTCGAAATAAACGCTCGCAAATTTTTGCACCTGTTCAGAAACAGCAGAAAGGAAGGCACGGAGACATTTCATCAGTTTTCCTCACGCTTGACAGGATATTTGACAAAGTGCATGGAACTTTCCGAGCTCCCTTTCACTTTTGAAGGACTTCTGGAATTTGTTCTTACAGAACAAATAAAATCCACTTTGTCAAACGAAACCTGTAGATTTCTGGCTGAACAGGGCGCAGTAAAGTTGGAGGACATTCTTAGTAAATCTGAACATTACGTGAATGCTTTGGCCGAGCTTCCCAGCACAAAACGCAAGCCGACAGATGAGCATTTTCGGAAAAATAATCCAGAGCCGTCTTCCCATACTTCCCAGCACCATAATCAACGAGAAACTTTACCTCAGAACCCTCCCCTGGAAAAATCGAAATTCTTTACAAACAGATACCCCACCAACAAGAATTCTGATCAGCCCGACCGGCCTGCATGGCACAGCCGCCAGAAAGGTCAAGACAAGGAAAAGACCCCTGCACAAGGGACATCTCATCAGAGCAAACACACCGGGATGAATAGAATTGGTTGCTTGTTAACAGACTCGCAACGGAGAATTAGTGTCAGTAATTCTCAACCTCAGGGTGAGAGGCCCTCAACGCGAGGAACTGTTATTTTGAACGGGACTTCAACATATTGTCTTTTTGACACAGGATTATCTTTTGACTGTATTGTCGCAAGGCATTTGGTCATACCTGGTCAAGAGACAGAAGACACCGTCAAATTATGTGGAGTTTTCAAGAGTAGTGCACCCATGACGCTTCCCATCACATTGGTTGAGATACACTCTGATTTTGTCAGAGGTGTTATCAAAGCGGCTATTATGGATGATCCTATCTACCCAGTAATACTTGGATGTAAATATGTGTTTGTTGGGAGACTGAAAGAGCCGATTGTGGCAGCAGTAACCACAAGAGGGCAAACCAAGAAGGAACGGGAGCCTGCGTCAAATTTGTTACCTCAGGAACTAAAAGAGGCGCAACAAAAGGACCCTACCTTGGAACCCTGCTTTAGGAAACTGCCCATGGCCAAGGACCCCAGACACAACGGAGACATCTTTTCTAAGGATGGCGTATTGTATCGTAGAACGGGCAACCCTGAACAAGGGCATAATCAGCTCCTAGTACCGACACAGTACAGAGACCAAATCTTAGAAATGGGGCACTCTCTTCCATTTAGCGGACACGTGGGACAAAACGCCACTAATCAGCGAATACCGACTCACTATTGGTGGCCAGGAATGAACTCTGATATTATCAGGTACGTGAAATCCTGCGACCAGTGCCAACATGTGGCACCCAAGCATTGGACACCCCCAGTTCCCATGGGTGAAATGCCAATAGTGGGAACACCATTTGAACGGGTTGCTGTCGACATAGTTGGACCCCTAGAAAGGACCAAAAGAAGGAACAGGTTTATCCTGACCTTAGTCGACACATGCACTATGTGGGCCGAAGCTATACCGCTAACATGCACGGATTCCAAGCATGTCGCAGAAGCCCTAGTGCAGATCTTTACACGGTTGGGATTCCCTCAACAAGTTTTGACGGATAACGGATCCCAATACCGTAGCCTGTTGATGGAGGAGATCTTTAACATCTAGAGGAACCAACACATCTACACAAGCCCTTATAATCCGGCCGGAAGTAGGTTAGTAGAACGTGTTAACGGCAGCCTCACCATGATGTTACGTAAGCTGGGACAAGAGAAACCTGAAGATTGGGACCTTTTTATTCCTGCAGCCTTATTCGCCTACAGGGAAGTTCCCTAGGCCTGTATAGGTTTACCATCGGCTACTCTTTTATTCGGCAGACCTATTAAGGGGCCGCTAGAAGCCTTACTCCGGTCATTGACAGACCAGAAGGCCGATGAGACAGTCGTCTCAGCCAGCAAGTATTATCAGAACTTAAGGAAAGGTTACAACTAGGATGGGATCTAGCAACAACCAACCTTAAGAAAGCACGCGCAAAGCACGCTAAACGGTACAATAAAGCGGCTAAAGAGAGACAACTCCAACCAGGGGAGAAGGTTTTGTTGCTACTTCCAACCGGAAACAACAAACTGCGCATCGGATGGCAAGGGCCGTTCACCGTCCTGAAAAAGATCTCAAGAACGAACTACAAGATCTCTATTAAAGGAAAGGAGAAGGTCTACCATGTAAATCTGCTAAAGAAATACTTGGAAAGACCAGTGCCGTCCTCCGAACATCTCCTGGCGGTCGCCATAGCAACAGAAGATGAGGAAGATGACGATAGTTGCATGGAATATCCATTGCAACAAACGGAATCTTTCCAAGATGTGAAATTCGGTAACAATCTCTCTGAAACACAACAGACTGGAGCAGTGAGGAAGAAAGGGAAAGTGAAGATAGCAATCACTTGCAAGATACGGATAACAGCAGCGCTATTTTCATAGAGGAGACATAAAGGGTTTCATGTCTTCAAGCCGGGACGAAATGTCACAAATGGAAATAGTGCAGCAGTGATAATCCACTTTTGCCCCTCCCCATCTAGTTTATTTTTTGCTACAGGAACGCCGGATTCACAAGTGCAATTGAAACGTGAGCCGTTTGGCAATTAAGCACGGTGGAACAGAGAGAGCGCGGAGCATGGCGTAATAGATTCTTTGATCAGGGGCGATGTTAAGTCTGAGACGGACCTTGGATTGTAAAACTTTCAGGGGAATTAATTGTGTAGCTGATATTCGGCAAGGCGGAGATGATGAAAGTCAAGCCAGAGAGGATGTCGGCGGCAGAGGTGGTAAAATTACCTTTGATTCAAGAATCGAACGGCAAATGGGCTCGGGTCTGGCAGTGGTTGTGACTTTCGCATTAAAGAGCGATAGAACGGAATTTACGGATATATACCATGTCTCTCCGATAGCCATGATCAGTTGTTCAGAAATCTATCTGAAATTCACCGGCTCGATATCTTAGATTTCACGTACAGAGTGAAAATTATTAGATTTTCGTGGAGTGTTTCATTTTTCTGATTGCGGTAATTTATATACTAGCCTTTAAGTGATTTAGTGTGTTTAAAGTTTTCATTATATTTCACTGCGATTTTCTGTGCTAATTAAATAACTTATAGCTAAATCCTATTCAGCCGTAAAGTGAATTTAATTACTTGCTATTTCCCAGTACGAGATGTTTTAAATTGACTAGTACATACATTAAATAACTGTCTACTGACGGTATATATTATTTACTTCTATCCATTTTATGTTAATTTTTTAAATGACAAGTGTTCATATCACGCGTTAAAAAACGATAGGATAAGCTAGACACGTGTGTTTTAAATCTAATTTATAACGGAGTGGCGAAGAGGTCCTATTTTAACACGTGTTAGATCTGATATTGATAATTTGGTTAAATGTTTATATTTTCTTTCCTAAAATCTAGTCTGATCAACCTGAGTACTAGCAGTTTTTTTAATGGCCATATGAACTTATGATCATACGGACTTATAATATTATAAGCATCCAGGGATATTTAATATTGATGAGCTTCTTGCTGTGACCTGTGTGGTCCAATTTTCCTCATTTTCATGAGAGAAACCAGAATAGAACCATTAAATTATGATATTAACTGGACCAGAACTATTACCAGATTTACTTATATCAATCTCATCAGCCAGCTGTGGCGAAACATATTGTCAGCAACATTTGTGTAACTCAACCTAGCGTCTCAGCCACCTGAGGCCAAACAACATAGGAACTATATATGTTCTATTCATCCTACGTCGGCGATCACCACGCATGAACCTTACTCCAACCAACTGAAGGCATAGATAACTTATTGTATCCAGGACAAATTAAATCACCGACTCTAGCGACTCCCGTGAAATTTGCAGTCAGCAACTACGGCGAGTCTGGGGCTGGATTTGGCAAAACTTAAATTTGACACTAAATAGTCTTATTGCTTATTAGTGTATTTCCTTGGAATGCCTGCGACAACTACTGGGGTAAGCAAAAGTCTGAAAGTGACCACTGAATGGGTGTGAATTGAATGAACGGAGAAAGAAACATGTCTTTTGTTAACATCATATACTTATGTGGTTTCTTCTTTCTTTTTATCTCACTAATCTGAGTAGTCACGGGATAGGTTACATTAGGAACCTATTCTTTTCCCATACTCACTATTTCATAACCTATTGTTAACTTTTGATCTTTTGGGTTAATTAACCTCTGTTGGGATCGTCTTTTCTTTTCCTTTACCAGAGGGGGAGAACCTATTTGATTAATTTCTTCTTTTGCAATTTTGTCTGTAAACCATGATCTAGTGATGTATATGCTTATTGTTGTGATCTTCTATTGATAATAAACTTTATTAAACCTTTAGTTATCGTGTCGGTCAACCCCCTATCCATTATATGTTATTCATAGTTTGTTTTCACGTTCGTGCGTATTTGTCACAGAATTGTGTGCATGTGAGTGTAGTGTAACTTGTATTTCGTACCAAGGAGAGAAAGTGCGTCTGATTTAAATATCGTCGTTCAGATAGGCTGGATTAGATAAATTATTCTATCCAGAGACTGTCCTTTCTCTTACACGATCACCTCGTGATAAAACTATTTCTTACTCCTTACTTTCACATTGTCATCACTATCACCTCTGCTCAGACAGGACTATAAACATCTATTACCTATCTGATAAAATCTACGACACCCTCCGAAGATGGCGAGTATCTGCCTGAATGGCGAGTGGATACCTGTCATTGTACAAGGGAAAAAAGGATACTCACGTAAAAATCAGTCTCAGGTTGGATGTACTAATCGGAGATTCTCGCCTCGAGTAATAGCGGGCGTACGTTAAAAAAAAAATATTAAAAAAAAATCAAGTCCAACAGGAAAATAAGAATCTTCAACTCACATGTGAAGTCAGTCCTATTGTATGGCTCTGAGACATGGAGAACAACAAAAACAACAACCAAAAAGATACATACTTTTATAAACGGGTGCTTGCGTAGAATAGAAGGACTGAAATGGTATGACAAAGTCACAAATGTGGAATTGATGACAAGAACCAGAAGGGTGCCAGTGGAACAAGAGTTGAGAAGAAGACGCTGGCGATGGATAGGACACACATTGAGGAGATTTGCTGATAGCATTACAAGGCAATCCTTGTTCTGAAATCCACAGGGAAAGAGAGGCAGAGGTAGACCATAAAACACATGGAGAAGAAAGCTGGATACAGAGGTAAAAGTAATGAGGAAGAAATGGAAAGAACGAGCGGATGGCACAGGACAGGAATCCTTGGCATGTGTTTGCTGAAGGCCTATACTCCTCGGGGAGCTAAAGAGTATTGATTGATTGATATTTGACTCCATGTAATACCTGGTTTTTTTGTTTTGTTTTTTAAGAGAAAAAACGCGTAAAATATACAGTATATATTAAAAACAAGACCATTTTCATTCATCAATGAGTGAGAATAATCCCTCGATCTCTTCTTAAAGAAACTGATATTTCAAGTAAATATTTATCAGTGGCATCACTAGGGGGGAGGGGGGGGGGGAGAGTGCGGACCGCACCGGGTGACACCATCAGAGGGGGTGACACCAAAATGACTGTCTATAAAATGTTTGTGCAGTGTTTCAGCAGAAATTTATTATGTTTTATAAAAAATATCCCTGTAGTTAGTTATAACCACAAAAACATTTTTCGTAAGCCCAGCTTACATGTACTATATCAATATACCTACGTTTTTACTTCGAATTCTATAGTTTTCTTACCGAATTTTCACTTTAACCACATGAAACTATGTAAATGTAAATACATTTAGGCTGTGCGTATGATATTGTAATTTAAAGGTGTAATTTTAATTTTGCTAGTTGTTTAATGTCACTACTATTGCCGTTACATTCAGTGATATACGGGAATTACGATTTACGAGTAACATTAGTACAAAAAACATTACTAAGGATTATGTATGGTCTGGTACGGGAGAAGGTTCATGGGGGTGACACCATGAGTTACCGTACTGGGTGACACCAACCCTAGTGACACCACTGATATTTATGTCGTTATAAACGTTAAAGGTTCAAGGCCAAGAACCACAGACCAGAGTAGAGCAAACACCCATCTGCTAAGTGCAATCGTTTCACTTATCTCAAATCCAAACTGGAAGTATACAAATGAGACAAGCATACCTGGTCCGGGGTCGGTTTGTTTAAAACATCTGTGAACAGTAAAGCTACTGAAGACTGGCAATGAATAGAGACGGAAATGAATGTCATGTCATGTGTGTGTGTGTGTGAAAGAGAGAGAGAGAGAGAAGTTAATTAATTAATTTACAGACCTAACGGTCTTTTATGTTTGGACATGCGCTCTAATATAACCGACTAGGTTGAACGGGTCGCGCCTCGCCAAAACTTTATTTTTTTTTTAAAAGAAGAGAGAGACCTGGTAGGGGGGCATGCGTCCTAATATAACCGACTAGGTTGAACGGGACGCGCCTCGCCAAAACGAGGCAAAACTTTATTTTTTTTTTTAAAAGATGAGAGAGACCTGGTAGGGGGGTGTGTAGGGAAGAGATGGAAACAAGTGTAGGTAGAGAATGTAAATGTCACAAAATTGAAATGTGAGTGTATCTATCGCAGCATCAATTGTGATTTATTTCCCTACAGCAATCCACAAACTGCAGACTTTAGACAGAAACTGTGTATGAAGTCTTATATGGTTACATGAGAGCGAACGACGAAGAAGATAAAAGATGAAGCATTGAATACTTCCCACTTTAATATCCTGTCTGAAACAAAGAGTAAGCTGAATAACGAAACGTTCGTGTGACGGTGTGCGGATAAACTGGTTAAGTAAGTGACACGGAGATTACGCCATTACGAGCAACGGGACTGCAGAACATCGTGAACATAAACCTCCATTTTATCTTCTCTCAACAATTTTCTTTAGCAAAGACGCTTTATTTTGACAACTACCAATCTTCCGCATTTTCCTGTAATCTTAATGATACCTGTTTGAAATGTTCAAGCCTGGTTCAGGCTGATTAAAAATTTAAAAAAAAAACAACAATACTGGCATAATACGTTTGTGTTATATCTTATGCGCATTTAATTTACGTGAATTTGACAGCATGCGTGCACATATAAATCCCAGGAGAGAGAGAGAGAGAGAGGGAGGAGAGAGACATAAAGACAGGCAGAGATAGACAGAGAGAGGCAGACATTCAGAAGATACAGAGAAGCAGAGATACAGATAGACCGACAGATAGACAGACATACAGAGATGGAGACATATAGACAGACATACAGAGATAGAGACATATAGACAGACAGACAGAGATAGAGACATATAGACAGACAGACTGACAGAGAGAGAAACAGGCAGAGGTAGAGATACAGGTAGGCAGAAAAATAGAGACAGAACTACAAATTCAAACATGGCGAGAGCGCCAGGAGATTACGTCATTCATTCATTATCTTCCACTCCCCAAAGATTACAAACTTTTAACAAACGTATGCCAAGTCTTCCTGACGCGTACCATCAGTTCAAGGTCTTCTCATGTCGTTAACTCGGTATAATTCCGAAATGAGCTTCCTTGACATTACACAGTTTTTTTTTTTAAAGTGTCCACCTCGGTCTCATAATGCGTACTGTATATGATGTCTAACAGTACATTAAGCAGACCTGACTGTCACTCTAGTGTACATGGTTACACATTTTTTGTACATGACTCCTAAATACAAACTTTTTTTATAGCTAACTCAACAGCTGCTCAACCACAGAAACAGCAATGTCTTCTAACGCTGCACCGTCTTTGTCTCACTGAGAGACAGTAATACGGTGTTTTATGTCAAGTCTGAGCACACTTTACCCAATCCCCCAACTAAACAGACACCAACAGACCACCATTTTCCGCTTGAGAACTGGCCACAGCAGATTACTTGGCCATCTGTATCACCTCAGGATATCTCACACAAATGAATGCCCATGTGGAACTGGAATCCAAACCCCCGAACACATTCTCCAAAACTGCCCAATCCATGATGACCCACGACGTCTGACCTGGCCAAGGGGTGCTGACCTCAAGCAGAAGCTATGGAGCCGCCGCGCTGACCTGGAAAAGACTGTGGACTTCGTCCTGTCGACAGGTCAGCAGATTTAGCATGACTACAAACTGAACGCACAAGAAGAACAGCATGCAAAGATCTACTACTACTTTATCAATCATGCGGTCTACCAACTATTATTTGTCACTGTGGCTACTATTACAGTTTGTCAGTTGTACATAACAGCACGTGTAGGAAAAGAAGAAAACATTAAAGGCAAACAAAAATAGGTATTACTTGAAGACCACAAAAATATGATCAAGGACAAAGATATTTCATTAATAAGAACAAATTCAAACAAACTAATATTATTACAAAGTGCTTACACTTTGGTACGTAATTTACAATGGCCAATCACAAACATGCGTCCATGTTTTTGTCAGACAGAGAACAGCGGTACATCGATTTAATAATTTTCACTGTCGAAAGTGCAGACTGTGATTGTTATTAATTGTATAGAAAATATTATACCTTTAAAAAAATAAGATTTAATTTAAGAACTGGAAAAAAAAATTAAAAACCTATACATCAGGCGGTCCACCTAAAATCTCTCAGCGGGCCACCTAAAATCTCCAAAATATAACCGATGGACACTGTGGCTAGGTTGAACAAGGAAAAAGCTATTTCATTAATAAGAACAAATTCAAACAAACTAATATTATTACAGTATTAGACTCTTTCTATGCCATAAATGGGATTTGTCAAGGCCTATTCCAACTATACAATATATATAGGGCGCAACTCGTGGGAAGAGAAGACAAGAAATAAAGAGGTCCTATATATTCTAGGAATGAAAAGAGACTTTATGAAGATAAAAATTAGACAGCTAAAATATTTTGGCCATGTAAAAAGAATTAAGACCTTGCTGAAGACCATAACGGAAGTGCTTACGGCAAACCTGCAAGAGGAAGATAATGCTATGTGACGTGTAATGGAAAAAGAGTGTACAGTAATCTGACAGCTTAGTGCCACCAATAGCTGCCCTCTGATTTGCTAGCTAAACCATGTATTAATACCCACTATTTCTGCAACGTAGCATCTTGTCCCGCCTCTTTGTTTTAACACGAGCTAACGCAATGTTTACAAACTGCGTGACCTGTCAATCATAACAGGAAAGCAAATCAGGCTGTGTTTACCTCGCCCTCACGCGAGCATATGTACGTGATGCATAGTATGAGCATATAATAGATCTCAGACAGGCTGGCACGTGGGGAAGACATAAACACAGACCCTTTGAAGTTCGTACTCAGGGGAGTTAGAAACCCCTGGGTTCTTTGATCTTCAGAAGCGGGCATTCTTACAGAGAAAACCCGTTAGGGAACAGTAAGTCTTTTGATGACGGTTGAAACCTCGACGAAGACCGACCGTAAAGCCTTTATCTTGATACGCGTAGCTTCTGAATTCTGGATAACACCGGACCGCGAAATTAACGCATTCAGAGGTCAGAGAATCCTAATGATATATATACTGTTGTTTTCTTAACCCCATCATCAGTTGTCAGTCAGAATTTTGAATAGTCTAAGCGCAGTCCTAGAAACCAGATTTCCTTGTGTGGATTTGTTACTAGTTTTCGTGGAGGATTTTCATTTCTGAATTTTCTAGTAAAGGATAATAGGGCAAATGTTTTTAAGAAGTGATAGCTTTTAACATTTAGTCTTCACTTAGATTTTCTCGCTAGTAAAACGAGTGAAATAAAGTAATGCGTAGCGATTTCTTACCAGATATTCTATTTAAATGTTAAATCACGCCACCCGTATAGACAGTAAACTGATAGTGAAGGATATCCGTTTAAATTTAATCAGGACTGACGGAGTGGAGAAGAGATCGTCTTGTCCCCGTCAGTGTGTGTAGATATAGGTTTAGCATATTTTTATATAAATGTTCTTGTATTCTTCGCAGACCTGATCACAAGGGCGGTCAGCAGTCTTTTTCTTTTTCCATTCTTTGGGGATGTTATTTTCTCCTTTTTCTTGGCTGTGCATCACCAATTTCATTTGTGAACGGGCACACGTCAGAGAGTATTGGAGGACAATAAATATTTTTTTAATAACTGGACTTACCTAACCCAGAAAGATATATATATATATATATATATATATATATATATATATATATATATATATATATATATATATATATATATATATATATATATATATATATATATATATATATATATATATATATATATATATAAAACCAGCCACAAGTTGGCCGATAGAAGAACCATCATCAGCCTATGAACAAAGTTCTAGCAACCAGATATTTCCCAATACTGGAAGTATTTTTTCCTGCTAAAGAGTGAACCTCAAGAACTTTCTCAGTTTTTTTAAAACAAGTTGTAATAACACTTATAGGAGATGCAACCATATTAGGCGTTCACCTCATGAACTAATTTCGGGGGATGGACTGGGGCCAATTTGGAGCTGCGACAACTGGGGTGGCAGAATATTAAGTGAATTGAATAAGGTTCACGGAGTAATTCTGTTACCAAGGGATATTAAAGACCTGCCATACCAGGCAATTAGGTGTGAGAGTGGCCACTGTTTGAGAGAGAGTGTGAGTATTTTCTTGTTTGAGGGAAAACTAACCATATATCTGATTTGTCTAAAAATTGTTTATTTTACTGTGTCTCATAGAGTACCCCTTATGTTCATTCTGTAACAGAGTGCTAACCTCCAACCTTTGGGTAAATAATTTTAGGGTTTTTTTCTCCATTTGGGGAGGGTGCACGTTTTTTTTTCTGCTTTATTTCATATGCATGTAAATGACTCTTTGATCTTTTTCCTTTAGATTTTTTGTGTTGTCGAGTTTTAATGATAATAAACTACAAAGAAACTTACCTTTGTGTGTTGGTCAGACCCATACCCATTTATCCTTAGTTTTCACGTTTGTGTGTCTTGTGTCACATACCTGTGTGTGTAGATTGACTTATCTATTCTTGATAGGGAGATAAAAGCTGTCTTGCACTAAAAGTACAGTCGTACGGATAGGCTGGAAGAAATTACCTAATCACTCCAGAGACAGATCTTTTTTCCTCAATTCTACCACCTGTGAAACAAACATCTACTCGTATTTTAATACATTCTCGCGTATCTGTCGACATCCTCTCTATATACTCAGACGGGCAAAAATAACACAATTAACCTTCCGTACGACATGCTATATGTTGAAAATAAGTGCTATATGTGGGGAAATAGTGCTATTTGGGGAAATAACATAAAGAGAGTCTGTCAGAGTGTACTATCAAGACTAGAGACCCAGAATATGGAGATCTATTGCAGCCAACCTTCGATGTGCAGACGGCAGCTGCTGATGATGATTCTAACTAAACGCGATTCTGATTTGCTCCGTTTTCAGAACTTAACTAACTCCCTCGCATAGATACAACACAAGCATATGACCTTTCTCTCAAACACTGAAGTAAAACTCCAGTTTACTTCAGAGAACTTATTAAAACGCATGGCACAATCTTGTCTTTGTGTAGTGATAATGTCACTGCCGCTATGGTAAATGTCCTGACAAAATTACTAGTGTCATTACGTTCAAGGTCATAACAACAAAATACTCAGGTTAACAGGTCAAACGTCTTTAGCTACAAACACATCTTTGTTAACACAGTGTCAACACTACAGTGCGACTGAAAAGTCACCCTACCTATTCTTACGTTGTCATCTCTTCACTCCCATCAAACTAAATGACACGAAACAAACGTCAAAATTACGTCAACATAATGAGAATTAAAAGCTATTTTATAAAATGTTATCTTAAGATTAACAGTGCAGGCCAACATTAGACCCCACCTGTTGAACACGTGATCAAAATGCGGGTAACAATTTTTGCTCTCTTGTAATGTTAGTTTATTGACCATTTTAGATTTTATTGTATTTTTTTTCTGGAAATTAAAAAATAAACAATCTTATTACTCAAATGACAGTTATTACTTCCTGGTTTGACATATGTCTCATGTATATCCAATTGATACACGTGAGTATAGAACTATTTAAATACAAGAAGTGACTTTTCGATCACCCTGTAAATGTTTTATGTTACTATCCCATCTTCTGGGACATCATAACTTTAGTGTATCATGACTCAAATGTCTGGACCAGAGGTAGAGTTGGGGGAAAGAAGAAGAAGAAGAAGCATTATATATTCCGCAGGCTTAAGATAAAAATGTACAGACTTGGTGATTAAACGTGAGAAGGTGAAAGACAACAAAATCCGGGCCACTTCTTCAAAAACAGAATGTACAATCTGTTTATCCCTGATATAAATCTTTCCAACCCTAACATCAAATAATCTCCCTTCATACATCACTCAGCGAGACCACTGATGGCAAGACAGGGTTATAAATGTAAGCAGTAAAGCGTGTTCATCTCCGGCGACTTAACGTCCGTGTTCTGATCAAATCAATTGTTTGATAATAAGATCGGCGAGCTACATAAGGTAGACTTTCATCCATCCTATATGTGGATGTTCTGTCTGATGGAGTAACTGACTCGAACAAACAAGCACTTCCATATTATTCATCTTTGTAGCTCCTTGGAACCATGAAGCCACCAAAGCCGCTGATCACACTGCAGGAAGCCCGCACCCAAACATTCACAGAAAGTTGTTTCTGGTGCAAATTGTTTTACAAGATGAATTTGCCAGCCATACGCACAGCCTCATCTTAGTTGCCTCTTACGAAAACCTCCGTTTGTGATGTTTTATCTGACTTCACCTTTTGAAGAACCGAATATGACGCTTCTCTCTTTCCAGGTAAAGAACACTTCCAGATATGGGCTTCAAAGAACAGGTGGCGAAGTCAAGGTGATTCATTTGGATTTTTTTTTTCACTTTCCCGCCTCGCTAATCTTCACTTTCCCGCCTCGTCAATCTTCATTTCTCAGCCTTGTTAATGTTCACTTTCCCAGCCTCGTTTATCTTCACTTTCCCAGCCTCGTTGATCTTCACTTCTCAGCCTCGTTAATCATCACTTCTCAGCCTCGTTAATCTTCACTTTCCCGCCTCGTTAATCGTCACTTACCAGCCTCGTTAATCTTCACTTCCCAGCCTCGTTAATCTTCACTTCTCAGCCTCTTTAATCGTCACTTCCCCGCCTCGTTAATCTTCACTTTCCAGCCTCGTTAATCTTCACTTCTCAGCCTCGTTAATCTTCACTTTCCTTACGGAACATGAGGCCAAGTGTACAGCTGGTCACTTTACAGGAGACATGCACCAAGGAGTCGCGTGCTCTTACAGCGGTGATTTCTGCGACAATTTTCCATTTTTTATTAACTATTAAGCAGGACAGGTTTTACTCAGGCCCATGCTCTACTACCCTAATTTCAGCTCAAACTGTCTTCATGATAAAATATCTCGAATGTGTGGTTTCTGCTAGCACACAGTTTCCTGACTTCGCCTATAACATATTACAATGATTTTTTTAAATTGTGTGTGTGTGTGTGTGTGTGTGTGTGTGCTTCTTTTTTAAAATTGAAAGTGATTCGATTATCAATATCAGTAAGCAATTGCTTAAACAACAAATATGTTATCCTGTGTACTCGACAGCCACATATGGCAATTATTGATCTTCTTCTTCTTTCTCGTTCGTCCTGAAAAGGACGGTGGTTGAATTATTGATCTGACGAGCGCAAGAATGCCACTAGATAATTATTACCTGTACCTGTTCTCTTTGATGTGTAACTTGCCAGAAGATACAGAATTAATGATCGCTCAAACGTGATGATCAGATCCACACAACAGCAGATCGCTCTTTTTTCTTTTCTGTTATCTAGTGCTTGTGCTGTGAAGCATATTTATTATTTGTTTCATCCGACCCAAATGACTTGTTGCGGCATGGTGTGCAGTCCCTTTGTTTCTTTAAATTGTTTGCCACCCCTCGATCCATCTTCTCGGTAGTCTTCACAGGAACTAAGATGAAAATACGAAGAAAACTGACCAGTGTTTCAGACAAGGATATTCATTTTTCTTCATCGTACACTTTCAGACGTCAACTTGAGTACGTTCAACGAAAGCAGGGGTCAGCTTAAGGTTGTTAATATCTCCATGTTTTTTTTCTTCCAGAAATGGTACTAGTGAAGGCCATATGAGCTTTTTCTGTTCCCCATAATATGTTGGGCACCTTTGCAGTAGATGTTCAGCAGTCATTTTATCGGTGGCACAATTACACTCATCGGTAGTACTTATCACACAATGGGCTAATCACCTGTTTGTCAAACATTTTGATTACATGTTTTGCCCAGGAGCCTAATGCTCTTTGGGTCACCTCTACACTTTGTTTTACGAGGTAGAAGAGGTTCGACGTTTTTTTGAGATTGAGAACTTTTTTGAGGTTGCTACTTCATTCTTCTTTGAATTTTCATTTGCTATCCCTATTGACACCCAAATCATTTACCATATTTGTTTATTCTGAGTCATAATGAAAATTCACGTATCAGAAATTTTTGACAACATTCTGAACATAAATAAAAATTTACTACCAGAAAATATGAGACATTCTGGTCATAATGAAAATTCACTGTCAGAAAGTTTGACACATTCTGAACATAATAAAAATTTACTACCAGAAAGTATGAGACATTCTGGTCATAATGAAAATTCACTATCAGAAAGTTTGACACATTCTGAACATAATAAAAATTTACTACCAGAAAGTATGAGACATTCTGGTCATAATGAAAATTCACTATCAGAAAGTTTGACACATTCTGAACATAATAAAAATTTACTACCAGAAAGTATGAGACATTCTGGTCATAATGAAAATTCACTATCAGAAAGTTTGACACATTCTGAACATAATAAAAATTTACTACCAGAAAGTATGAGATATTATGGTCATAATGAAAATTCACTATCAGAAAGTTTGACACATTCTGAACATAATAAAAATTTACTACCAGAAAGTATGAGATATTATGGTCATAATGAAAATTCACTATCAGAAAGTTTGACACATTCTGAACATAATAAAAATTTACTACCAGAAAGTATGAGACATTCTGGTCATAATGAAAATTCACTATCAGAAAGTTTGACACATTCTGAACATAATTAAAAAAAACTACCAGAAAGTATGAGACATTCTGGTCATAATGAAAATTCACTATCAGAAAGTTTGACACATTCTGAACATAATAAAAATTTACTACCAGAAAGTCTGAGACATTCTGGTCATAATGAAAATTCGCTATCAGAAAGTTTGACACATTCTGAACATAGTAAAAATTTACTACCAGAAAGTCTGAGACATTCTGGTCATAATAAATTCGCTATCAGAAAGTTTGACACATTCTGAACATAGTAAAAATTTACTACCAGAAAGTATGAGACATTCTTGGTCATAATGAAAATTCCGTCAATATATACTACTGGACAAAAGTTAAGGGCCGTCATTCAGTTTAGACAAGGTTTATATAATTGATTGGCAAACTGTAAAGACAAGTGAAAATGTCATTAAAACTGAGCTCAGAGGAATATGTATACATTTCTGTGTGCACTAGGTTAATTTTTTTTTTAAATGTCCAAAAACTGGGTCACTTTAACCCGCACGTGAAAATTGCCATTGTTGCTGCAAAAACTCGTGGTTTTTGCAACACGCCCCACTAGTTCAAAAGGTGAAAAAGTGAGTTGAATTTGAATGCACGTGGAAAATTATCATCGGTAAAGAGTGTTCACCGTTGGTATGCAATAAATCAGTATGACAAGTGGTCGAAATGATCACTGCATTAGCCATGCCACCAAGGAGAAGTCTCAGCACTGTAGACCGTGGTCGAGCCATGGCATGGATTCAGGATGGTCAATCTGTTCGTCATGTTGCAAGACGTTTAGCAGTGTTCCACTCTACCATTGTTGGGGTTAATTCAATTTTAATTGTTATAGATGGGCCACCAGATGTAGTAACTACCAGATGTAGTGTTCGCTTTGTACCTGTTGAAGTTTGAGTTCTTGATTTTTGGTTATGTTCATTAATAATAGGTTAATAGTTCATTAGGCTACTGACTAAGAATGCTGTCAGTTTGGTCGGGCTTACAGGTGGCCGACTATTATGGTGTAATAGATGGACGCTGAATTCATGGCTTGACTGACAGTTCATATAATACATTTATTAGACGATACATAGACGACATCATCGTTGACGACATAATGGAACATTAGGCATGGTAATACGAATTCTGCATGTAGACAAGGTTACAATGTCAAATTTGACTGACCTCAATGACCGTTGGACAATCCGCAAACGGTAAAGTATTGAGGTGAAGATAGTTCACTTCTTTTCCATATTCAATCTTTGAAAGGATACGTATTTATATTTTCTGGCCGGACATCTTGTATTGACGCTTCAAAAAATGATCGAATTTGATATTACTTCGTAAGAAGGGATTTTGAAACTCACTAGCAGTAGGTCACGATGCCGTACTGAAGCTCTGTCAAAATCTTGTAACGTACTTACTTCAAATATCACATGGAGATATTGAAGAGCATGAATCAAACTTGGCTGTGGCTAACGCTTCGCCTTGGAAGGTAGCTAAGATATATAATTACGATCAGCTATTCCCGCAACATGGGAATCAAAGACCAGAACAACGTCTGTCTTGAAAAACCGGCATCTTGTCTCTCTGCTCTATGACGTGTCTCTGACGTCATCAGCGCTCTTAGGCAACCAACGATTATATCGCACCGAATTTGTGCACTTTGGTGCATAATAAATTTAAGTTATATCACAAACATAGATGCGTACCTAAGTACGTCTAACATAGTTAGATTACGGCATCTGGTAATCTGTTAAGTCTCGCATAATAAATGGTTGTGCGAAAATGGACGTAACAACCATTCAGAGACTTCTTGAGAGATTTCAAGCTACCGGACTTTTGGAAAATCGACCCTGCTCACGAAGAATTATATAAACCTTGTCTAAACTGAAATGGCGGCCCTTAACTTTTGTCCAGTAGTATATATACATGTAAATATATATTAGTAGCCTTATTTTTCATGTTTTTCTATCCATAGAGCATGACTTGATCAATGGCGACCAGCGGTTTTTTTATGTAGCTTTATTGTGGCCTTTATTTTGGTCCATTGTGGTCTATGTTGGCCTTTTCTCCATTTACTGATCGGATTAAAGTAGTCTTCTTTTGGCTTACGCGACTCTAAGTTCAGTTGTGAACAGGACGGGCCACAGAGACTAACTGACATTTTAAAGAGTAAAGTAACTGGACTATAATCACCAGAAAAATATCTATTCAATTTTTATCAGCCCATTGTGGAGTAATACCAATAACAGTTCTCCCAACTTCTGATAGTCGTATCCAAGTGGATTTGTATCCAGAAGAGTACGCTATTTCAGAATCGGCACTCACCAGAGCCAGCCGATAGGATTTACCATCATCATCAATTAACAATAATTAACAGTTTGTTAGCAATCAGATGTTTTCCTACTGTTTACTGTGAACACCAGATCTCAGAGAGTCTCGGCATTAACTATTCAAAGTGACATTGGTTATCTAATAATCAACCACCAAATTAGGCGTCCCCCTTATAAAATTTAATTACCAGAGGAGGGACTGGGACCCAATTCGGAAGACAAACACTGGACCTTAAATACATATTCATGGATTATACATCCAACGGATTGTTTCACCAAGAATAGGGTAAGAAGCGAGATTGTGTGACCACGTATGACAGAGAGAGTTTCTTTAGTACAGGAAACATTGTATCATATGCAGTCTGTTTGACCTGTTTAATTTTATTGGATAAGGTTTAGTGGGAACTGTGTTCTTTCTTTACTGTCTATACTGTAACCTAGTGCTAACCTTTAACCTTTGGGTGTTATTAATTTGTTGGGTTCTCTTCTTCTCAATGAGGGGAGGGCATAGGAATTCTGTTATTTTTCCATGCATATAATTCTGATGTATTTGATCTTTCTCTTTTAGATTTTCGATGTTGTAAAGTTTAATGATAATAAACAACAAAAGAACTAAACTGTGTGTGTTGGTCAGACCCATACCCAAATTAACCATAGTTTTTCACGTTTGTGTGTCTTGTTGTCACATAGCTGTGTGTGTGTGTGTGTGGTTAGTATAACTTATATTTCTCAATAATATCTGAAGGTGCAAGATTGTCTTATACTAAATTATAGTCGTATAGATAGGCTGGACTAGAGAAACTATTCAGTCCAGAGACAGATCTTCTCCTTAAGCTATTCACTCGTGAAACTCTATTTCTTACACTTTTACTTCTCACGTACTATCGCCATCTCCTATACTCAGGCGGGACCTTACATAACTTTAAAACCTATCTAAGCACGACACCAGTGACACGCGGTACCTAATGATGTGAAGTTTATTTTGTCTTATCCTGATAATTTCTTATTTCATTAAATATGGTTACTCAGCCTTCTATAAGTGCTCTGTATATTTAGTTGTAAATGTGAACCTTTTTTTTAAATAAGTAAGTCTCTAAATTTGGTTGGAGCCCGCCACCCTTTTCATAAATCTAAAATGTGCCCGCGGTGCAAAAAAGGCTGAGGACCCCTGCACTACACCGTCCTCCACTCCACAACACCCTGTCTCGCACTGAGAGCGGCATTTCGATATGAAACGGCTGTGCTTGAAAATCTGCCCGATGAATACACCCACATCCTCCTACTTTCTGGAGGATAACGGTAATAAATGTATTAATTAATGGGACATGTTATATAAGTTGCAGTCAGGAGGCAGTGTATGCTTAAAAAAAAAACATTACTACTTTTTAACAGTCTGTCTAGTGAGTGTTTCAATGACGATTAACTTAATACATGCCAACAATTAGTTCGTCCTCACTGTCAACATAGACAAGTTAACCCCAGGTATGAAAATAGCATCTGCACCAGTTGGTACCCATCAACTCCCCTGCATTTTCGTACAAGACACAGACGGGCTCCAAATGTGATGAAAACTGGCATGTTGTTGATTAAAAACGGATGTATGTCCTAAACACATTCTCTCCCTCCCTCCCTCCACTTATCATCACTGCGCCTACACCGGGCTCAGTGTTTGTGCATTTTTTTTTTAACGCGGCACGGTTACGTTAAACAATAGGCATTCATAAATAACCGGTCATTTAAACGGGACACTTCAGCAGCTCTTAAAGCACTAATCTCTATTATTTTTTTTTTTTAACCAGCGGCACTTGGGTTTTCAGACCTTCGGCCCAATGACATGTCATTGCGAGGCTGGGGAGCCTGTCGACTGTCCTTCCAACCCGGTCAGGAGCTTCGCTCCTTCCCATCCACAGAGAGTTTATCTCAGGAGCCGTTCAGGTTATTCATCTATAAATGGTTATCTAGGCTGATCAGCCAGTGTCTGATGATGTGACCGCTGATGAACACGGTAAATCTAAGCAACTATTTATAAAGATCCTGATATACTTGATGGTACAGTATCTTCTTTTCCTGTTCTCTCATTTATGTCACACTTCCAGACCTCGTATTCATTTCACACTTCCAGACCTCGTATTCGATTCACACATATAAACCTCATATTTAGTTCAAACGTCTCTTGGCTTAGACCTCACATTTATTTTAAACGTCTCTAGGTTTAGTCTTCCCATTTATGTTAACAGTCTCTAGGTTTAGTCTTCCCATTTATGTTAAACGTCTCTTGGTTTAGACTTCCCATTTATGTTAAACTCTCTTGGTTTAGTCTTCCCATTTATGTTAAACTCTCTTGGTTTAGTCTTCCCATTTATGTTAAACGTCTCTAGGTGTAGGCTTCTCATTTATGTTAAACTCTCTTGGTTTAGTCTTCCCATTTATGTTAAACGTCTCTAGGTTTAGGCTTCCCATTTATGTTAAACTCTCTTGGTTTAGTCTTCCCACTTATGTTAAACGTCTCTTGGTTTAGTCTTCCCATTTATGTTAAACTCTCTTGGTTTAGGCTTCCCATTTATGTTAAACTCTCTTGGTTTAGGCTTCCCATTTATGTTAAACTCTCTTGGTTTAGGCTTCCCATTTATGTTAACAGTCTCTAGGTTTAGTCTTCCCATTTATGTTAAACTCTCTTGGTTTAGTCTTCCCATTTATGTTAAACGTCTCTTGGTTTAGTCTTCCCATTTATGTTAAACGTCTCTTGGTTTAGGCTTCCCATTTATGTTAAACGTCTCTTGGTTTAGTCTTCCCATTTATGTTAAACGTCTCTTGGTTTAGTCTTTCCATTTATGTTAAACGTCTCTTTATTAGTCTTCCCATTTATATTAATAGTCTCTAGGTTTAGTCTTCCCATTTATGTTAAACTCTCTTGGTTTAGTCTTCCCATTTATGTTAAACGTCTCTTGGTTTAGTCTTCCCATTTATGTTAAACGTCTCTTGGTTTAGGCTTCCCATTTATGTTAAACGTCTCTTGGTTTAGTCTTCCCATTTATGTTAAACGTCTCTTGGTTTAGGCTTCCCATTTATGTTAAACGTCTCTTGGTTTAGTCTTCCCATTTATGTTAAACGTCTCTTGGTTTAGTCTTTCCATTTATGTTAAACGTCTCTTTATTAGTCTTCCCATTTATATTAATAGTCTCTAGGTTTAGTCTTCCCATTTATGTTAAACTCTCTTGGTTTAGTCTTCCCATTTATGTTAAACGTCTCTTGGTTTAGGCTTCCCATTTATGTTAAACGTCTCTTGGTTTAGTCTTCCCATTTATGTTAAACGTCTCTTGGTTTAGTCTTTCCATTTATGTTAAACGTCTCTTTATTAGTCTTCCCATTTATGTTAATAGTCTCTAGGTTTAGTCTTCCCATTTATGTTAAACTCTCTTGGTTTAGTCTTCCCATTTATGTTAAACGTCTCTTGGTTTAGTCTTCCCATTTATGTTAAACGTCTCTTGGTTTAGGCTTCCCATTTATGTTAAACGTCTCTTGGTTTAGTCTTCCCATTTATGTTAAACGTCTCTTGGTTTAGTCTTCCCATTTATGTTAAACGTCTCTTGGTTTAGTCTTCCCATTTATGTTAAACGTCTCTTGGTTTAGTCTTTCCATTTATGTTAAACGTCTCTTTATTAGTCTTCCCATTTATATTAATAGTCTCTAGGTTTAGTCTTCCCATTTATGTTAAACGTCTCTTGGTTTAGTCTTCCCATTTATGTTAAACGTCTCTTGGTTTAGTCTTTCCATTTATGTTAAACGTCTCTTTATTAGTCTTCCCATTTATGTTAATAGTCTCTAGGTTTAGTCTTCCCATTTATGTTAAACTCTCTTGGTTTAGTCTTCCCATTTATGTTAAACGTCTCTTGGTTTAGTCTTCCCATTTATGTTAAACGTCTCTTGGTTTAGGCTTCCCATTTATGTTAACGTCTCTTGGTTTAGTCTTCCCATTTATGTTAAACGTCTCTTGGTTTAGTCTTTCCATTTATTTTAAACGTCTCTTTATTAGTCTTCCCATTTATGTTCAACTCTCTTGGTTTAGTCTTCCCATTTATGTTAAACGTCTCTTGGTTTAGTCTTCCCATTTATGTTAAACGTCTCTTGGTTAAGTCTTCCCATTTATTTTAAACGTCTCTTGGTTAAGTCTTTCCATTTATTTTAAACGTCTCTTTATTAGTCTTCCCATTTATGGTCAACTCTCTTGGTTTAGTCTTCTCATTTATTTCAAACGTCTCTTGACATTTTTATGTTTATGTTTTACTCATATATATCTTAGTCATGAACGTCCTGATTCTCAATCACTAACTGCAAGAAAAGTCAATTGTTGTAGCAGAGATACCTAATGAAGGCTTGGTCCTGCATGACCAACTTTTCATTATAAAAATAACCAGTCATGGGGTCGAGTGTTTAAAAAAAAAGACAAAGGAAGGACAGAGTGACAAGTGACGAGGTGATGTCACGTGCCCGCTTTCAAAATAAGTATGCACTGCTTAGACAGCGCAGATTACCTTGGCTTGGTCATTTACATCGTATGGAAGGTGGTCGCATCCCCAAAGATATTTTCCACGGACAACTGGCAGATGGCAAACGAACAGCCGGGCGACCGCAGCTGAGGTTCAAATATGTCTGCAAGAGATATGATAGTAACCAACTTGCTTTCTGCCATGATGGCAAAGCTGCGATTGCCACGTTATCTTCTTCAATTACCGTGACCGGTGACGTAGGCGATCATGTCTTTCCACAACTTCCTGTCTACTGTAATATTTATCAACTCTTTTGTAGACTTCTTTCCATGCCATGATTTCTCTTTCCATGCCATGATTTCTCTTTCCACGCCATGATTTCTCTTTCCATGCCATGATTTCTCTTTCCATGCCATGATTTCTCTTTCCATCTTCTTCTTCCGTCCTTAGCCACCGACCGTCAAAGCAGTCAGTGGCCATTACGCCTAGTGGCGTCTTAGGGCAACAGCAGATAGGTTTTCTTTGCCATTGTTTCCCATCACGCCTATTGGCGTCTTTAGGGCAACGGCAAATCAATCCATTTGCTGTTGTTTCCGTAATCGAAGTGACTGGCAAACGGGTGATCAGCCCGTTTTCTCTTTCCATGCCATGATTGATTTCTCTTTCCATGCCATGATTGATTTTTCTTTCCATGCCATGATTGATTTCTCTTTCCATGCAATGATTGATTTCTCTTTCCATGCCATGATTTCTCTTTCCATGCCATGATTTCTCTTTCCATGCCATGATTTCTCTTTCCATGCCATGAATTCTCTGTCCATGCCATGATTTCTCTTTCCACGCCATGATTTCTCTTTCCATGCCACGATTTCTCTTTCCATGCCATGATTGATGTCTCTTTCCAAACCATGATTTCTCTTTCCATGCCATGATTTCTCTTTCCATGCAATGATTGATTTCTCTTTCCATGCCATGATTTCTCTATCCATGCCATGTCATGATTTCTCTTTTCATGCCATGATTGATTTCTCTTTCCATGCCATGATTTCTCTTTCCATGCCACGATTTCTTTTTCCATGCCACGATTTCTCTTTCCATGTTCCATGCCACGATTTCTCTTTCCACGCCACGATTTCTCTGTCCATGCCACGATTTATCTTTCCATGCCATGATTTATCTTTCCATGCCATGATTTATCTGTCCATGCCACGATTTATCTCTCCATGCCACGATTTATCTTTCCATACCACGATTTCTCTTTCCATGCCACGATTTATCTTTCCATGCCATGATTTCTCTGTCCATGCCACGATTTATCTTTCCATGCCATGATTTCTCTTTCCGTGCCACGATTTATCTTTCCATGCCACGATTTATCTTTCCATGCCACGATTTCTCTTTCCATGCCACGATTTATCTTTCCATGCCACGATTTCTCTGTCCATGCCACGATTTATCTTTCCATGCCATGATTTCTCTGTCCAGTATCTTCTCTTGTTGTCGTCCTCTATTATTTCTCCTTCTATGTTTTCCTGCTGTCACGATATACTCCAGCCACCTTTTTCTCATAACATGTCCAAAGAAAGATCGCCATTTACTGCATCAAATTCTCAACCTATCGGTATACACGAACAATTATTAATTCAAGAGACCCTGAGTGCCCTTCCAGCGGCTTTTTGGAACCCTATGTTAGAGATAGTAAATCAACAACAAAGTGAAACTAGATCTGATGGTACAACTCTGTCTGACATTTTCATAACCTTTCGATATACACCATTGTTCCTCATCATAGTTACACACACTCGCACACATATCAGAATCTTTATTCTCCAGAAAATACATTGATATGTACTGACATGATATAATAAAATACAACATGGCATATAGGAGAATCAGTAGAATTTACATAAAGTAAATTTACATAACTTATACAGCGTTAATGAGGGCTGTTACCACATGCAGTACATTGCAGTACATCACAGTAACATACATTGCACACACACATTACGCACACTCACACGCGCGCGCGCGCGCACACACACACACACACACACACACACACACACACACACACACACATATATATATATACACACACACATTTATGTACAGTCTACAATGGAAATGTCACAGAAGGGGAAAACCGGTGAAACTGCTAGCAATAAAGTTATGGATAGCGAAGATGAGAAACATTCTATTTTTTCTCTTGAATAGTAGCTGACCTAGATATTATTTCTTCTTCTTGCAAGACAAAGATGAAAGATAAACTATGATAGCAGTCAAACTGATATAAACAAATCAACGCATTTTTCATCCGAATCCAAGTCGCTGTTGCATTGTTTCTTTGTAAAAATTACCTTGGCATAATCATTGGTTTTCCCATAGCTCCCTGGGGCTATTATGCCTTCAATAAGTTCAAGCTAAGCTCCCCTGTCTTCTGCCATCCTTTCAAATCGTTTCCATGTCTTCTGTATCACCCTTTTTGAGCATGTTTTAATTCCTTTCTCAGTGAGTTATTAAGATGATTTCTTACACTGTGGGTTCCATAACAACGACTGTCTTGTAAAGCTGTCAGTTGGTTTTCTTAACATGTAACCCCCTCTAAAGCCAACAATGTCTTTTCGTCACCTCTTGCTTCACTGGTAATTGTCTGCTTCCTTCCAACAGTTCCAAACTGATGGTCTTGTCATATAATTTTAAACCTTCCATCTGCACGAGCAGCCAGGACTGTTTTGGCAGAGTATAAATTCCGATGTTTGTGTTGGACTTGCGCGAGCAGCCAAGACGGTTTTGGGAGAATATAAATTCTGATTTATGTGTTGGACTTGCGCGAGCAGCCAGGACGGTTTTGGCAGAGTATAAATTCGGATTTGTGTTGGACTTGCGCGAGCAGCCAGGACTGTTTTGGCAGAGTATAAATTCTGATTTTATGGAATGGATTTACATTCGTTTCATGTCTTTAAGTTTCCCAATGCAATGAAAGTCACTCTTGCCTTATGTCTTCTTATTTTAATATCACTGAATGGCCATGTCCGTTCCCCCAACTGTTTCTCTCTATACATGTATACTGCACAGGGTGTCTCCAAAGTCTCCGTACAATTTAAACAATTTATTAAAAATGCAAATGAAGAGACAGCTCTGTGCAGTTCGCTGCTTAATTAACAAACAAACAAACAAATATAAAAGTTTTTTCACATAATTTAGTAAACTTCTACATGGTCACCATTTGTCGCACGAAGCACATCAAGACGGTATTCAATTTCCATCCATGTGCCTCTACCATCGCCTCATCACCGGTGGAAATGGCGTCAGTGATTCTTTCCTTAAGGTTGTTGATGCTCCGAGCCTTAGTCTTATAAACGATATCTTTAACATATCCCCATAAGAAGAAATCACAGGGAGTGATATCTGGAGAACGAGGTGGCCACGGAATTGATCCTCCCCTTCCAATCCACCTATCAGGACATGTTTCAGCAAGGAACTGGTGAATAGCTCGTGCCCAGTGAACTGGTGTACCAACCTGCTAGAATATCATAGTTGGTTGCAGGTTATCAAACTGTGGTACGACAAATTCTCTTAAAACGTTATGGTAAACATCTGCATCAATTGTTTGTTTTTTTCTCTGAAGAAAAATGGCCCAGATACGATTTTGCGTGATGCCACACCACACATTAATCTTTGAACTATCTCGTTGAGATCTGGTCTCATTGGGGTGTTCTGATCACCAAATCCTGACATTGTGTCTATCCAGCTTTCCTGATACATGATAGGTTGCCTCATCACTAAAAGACAGATACGTTTCAAGAAGTATGCATGTTCATTAAAAAAATAATAATATGTCAATTAAAAATTTTAAACTTACTCTTTATTATGCAAAAAACTGCACAGAGCTATCTCTTCATTTGTATTTTTAATTATTTATTTTTTAAAGTTGTACGGAGACTTTGTTGATCCTCCCCTTATATATATCCAAAAAAGAAACGCCTATCCGAGGGCGCGTTTTTTATGAGTTTATAAAGTAAAATTTGATGCTAGGGTATATAAAAACCAGCCTCAAATGTTCTTTACAGTGTCACATGCACGTGTTGACTGAACTGCGTTCGTTTTTGTATCGTTACAACGCAGTGGTCTAGTAATGACGCAATTTTTGACCACAGCATCATGTTTGCGTTGCAGGTAAAGCAAAAATTTGGTGTGAACCCTATGCAGTGACTACGCAACTGAAACCCTATAAGGGGATAACGCTACACACAAAAAACGTTCATGGTAAATTTCAAGCAGACATTTATGCCGTCTCTATGATAAATTTAAGGAACACTTTTTTTTGCTCTGAAAGTCAAAGTCAAATGCCAGGCATCTAAACGTGCATCAGAGTACCATCAGTCGACTTTGGACCGGTTTTTTGCATCCATGCCCAGAAGATGCCAGTCGCTGATCGATGCAAGAGGAGGCCACACACATACTAACGGAAAGCCCATACGCCTCCAAAAACTCTCGTGACCCAGTTGATTGGTTGAACCCTAAGGTATTCTTTTGGGCATTTTGAACAATTAACTCATTAAATCAAAAAGTTATTGAATGTCAAAATTATGGCTATTGTGTTGCCTTCATCCAGCTTGCGTTTCTCTTTTTTGGACAGTATAGAAAGATTAACTGAAGTTTAAAACAAAATGGGAAAGGTTACGACTCATCCACAAATTGGGAAGAATATAACCCGATTCTCTTCGAAATTCCCAACGAAAATACGGAGTTTGCGCCATTTGAATTAAAAAAAATACTGTTCAAAAAAAATAGGCTACTGAAGGCACACACATAGCCCCACAATTTTAAACATTCAATAACTTTTTTTTAATTTAATGAGTTAATTGTTCAAATTGCAAAAAAACCTTAGGGTTCAACCAACAAGACAGGTTGTTTTGCATCTGGGTCACGAGAGTTTTTGGCGTATTTTTTATATGGTGTGTGCCTCCACTTGCATCGATCAGCCGAACTGGCATCTTCTGGGCATGGATGCATAAAACCGGTGCCAAAGTCGACTGATGTACTCTGATGCACGTTTAGATGCCTGGCAACCTGACTTTGACTTTCGCCTGCGTGCAAACGGCCATATGTTCCTTAAATTTATCGATAGATACGACATATAATATGTCTAATATTGAAAATTAACTGAATTTTTTGTGTGTAGCGTTATCCTTTTATAGGGTTTCAGTTGCGTAGTCAGTGAATAGTGTTCACACCAAATGTTGTTGCTTTCACGTGCGCGCAACATGAGCTGTGGTCAAAAATTGCGTCATATACACTATTGACCACTGCGTTGTAACGATTACAAAAACGAACGCAATTCAGGTCCAACATGCATGTGATATAAAGAACATTTGAGGCTGGTTTTTATATACCCTAGTATCAAATTTTACTTACAAACTCATAAAAACGCGCCCTCGGATAGCTATGCGTTTCTTTTTTTGAACAGTATATATACACACACACATCCGCGCGTGTCTGGCAAGTCACTAATGCGGATAAACAGACGTAGATGTTGATAGCAAATGTTGTCCCCAGGACATACCGCACGTCTATCTATGGCCTGTCTAACATGGACAATGAGCCAGTTGGGTGTGAGAGAATGTCGTAACGTAAGTAGATTAGACTGTCAGTCCCATCTAACATGGAAAATGAGCCAGTTGGGTGTTAGAGAATGTCGTAACGTAAAGTAGATTAGATATTCAGTCATTCATTCACTTACTAACCTTCTACTCTCCGTGGAGCACTGACCTTCAACACCAATCTTTCCGACCTTGTATCGTCCGTTCAATATCTGTCTTCATTACACCCTTCGAGTCTGCATCCATCAAATGGTTTCCTCACTGTGTCCATCGCCATCGTCATCTTCTCATCTCTTGTTTAACTGGTAGTTGTCTGGTTCTTGTTATCAGCTCCACACCCGTTGTTCTAATTGTACCAGTTCAATCCTTCTGTTCTACGCAAGCACCCATTTATGAAAGCATGTAACTTCTTGTGACAGCCATAAATGTGGAACTCGTGACAAGAACCAGACAAGTGCCTGTGGAACTAGAGGTGAGAAGAAGACGCTGGCGATGAATAGGACACACATTGAGGAAACCTGCTGACGGCATTACAAGGCAGTCCTTGTTCTGAAATCCCCAGGGTAAGAGAGGCAGAGGTAGACCAAAAACACACAGAGAAGAGAACTGGAGACAGAAGTGAAAATGATGAGGAAAACATGGAAAGAACTTGAGCGGATGGCATGTAACAGTTCTTGGCATGTGTTTGTTGAAGGCTTATGATCCCTGTGGGAGCTAAAGATATTGACTGATTGATTGTAATTCTTGGTTGTCATTTTTGGTTGTTCTCTACCTTTCAGAACCGACGTACCACGTAACTGTCTTGACATTTCATTTTAAGATCCTTTTTTATGTTAAATTTGATTTATTTTGATGTCTATAAGAAGAGAAATGGTGACAAGAGGCAAGCCTGTCGCACTCCAGTTCTCACCTCGAAGGGTATTGTAAGCTGTCCTTTGTGAAGACTTCTGCATTTTATGTCTCCATATGTTTTTCTCATGAGGTTAATGATCATCTGCGGAAATTATCAGCTCAATGCCGATGCCAATGTAAAGGAACAACATATTTATTACTGGTAACGGTTTTCTGGATCATTCGTAATTTAGAAAAACCAAAACGCGTGATATGTGCTCAATGACTTGCAACGAAAACGTAATTGTTGTCCTTAAACCAGTCAGCGCTATTTAAAAGTAACTTTCAGTTGAAATGGTCCACAAAAGATGACACTAAAGTTTAACACCTAAGGTAATATATCATTACAGTTTCTGACAAGACATTAGTGCAGAAATAATTAGACGTGAGAATATCAGTGACAAAGTCAAAAAGGTTAAAACATACACTAAGAATGCACAGAAATGCTTCACACGACTCTGAATTGGGTACATAGTGGGGAAATAAAACATTAAAAAAGGTACTAAGAATTCTAGATCCGAGCCTGGGAGTTGAAGCAGACAAGGAGTAGGAATGACCAGGAATAAACAGGGCTGGCTTGCTCAGATCAGATCATATCAGCTGCCACTTCCGCACTAAAGGTCGACTTCAATGGATCTCCGATGTCTCCGACAGTATATACTCTGACATGCTCTTTCCTATCTATCTCTTGATACTGTCATCCCACATTTAGCTTTACTTCCCTCTCGAAGTCTTATTTTGATGTCAATTTTGAAGTCTGCCTTCAACTTCTTCCAATATGATTGATTAAAACGGTGTTATGTTTTTCTCTATGTCCAAAATAATTGACCTACCTAATTTTGGTCTCCACAATACACGACTTCTTATTCGGTCCTTGGCCGCTGACTGACAAAGCAATCAGTGACCATCACGCCTGTTGGCGTCTTGTAGGTTAGCAACAAACTGTCTCCACTTTGCTCAGGCGGCAGCTATCCTTCGTGTGGTTCCCCAGCTCTGGATCATGCTTTGAATCTCTGCCTCCACAGTTCTCCGACTGCCAGCCTTTGGTCGTGATCGCTTTCGTTTTCCTACTGGAGTCCATAGAATGGTAGTACAATACACATCAAACCAGGGACATTTTTGCTGGTGCCTTTAAGCTCAATATAGTTTATGAGAAACGACGAGGAAGATGGTACGACCAGAAGCGGCCCTGCGGATTTTTCAAGGTGGCGGGACATCTCGCGCATCCCCCCCCCCCCCCTTCCACCGTGCCATAATGTACTGTTCTCTAATGAGAGTCAATTTCATACTATTAAGTTGGATCATACTAAAATTTCAGCATTTTTTTCATTTTATTTTGGCGCCCCCTTGAATAGGCGCCAGATTCGGCCGCACCACCCAAGATGCAGCTATGGATATGACACACCCCACGTAACAGAAGCGGAGACTGCCGAAGAAGCTGCTCTTCCACTGAATAAGATTAGCTTATTAATAAGGATCCACAGCGGGCTGATCACCCGCTTGCTAGTCACATTGATTACGGAAACAACAATTAATATTCTGTTGTACCAATAAACGCCTTTAGGCGTAACGGAACAACGGATAATTTCTTGTTGCCCTAAGACGCCAGCTAGGCGTAATGGCCATAGACTGCTTGGTCGGTCGTTGGCTAAGGACGGAAGAAGAAGAAGATTAATAAGGATCAGATCGACATCATAGCCTTCACCGACCCAATGATGCAGAAACTGTGTGGGATGAGAGAAGCGTGAGACAGACCGCCAACTTTATGAGAGAAATAGATTTGGTATATGTCAACAAATAAAGAGACGAACGCGATGACACTAGCGGGAGGAGATCCTGGGCACTATTAGTTTCTACTATAAGTCGATCAGTCACATAGCTTTGTGTCCCTGCTTCTTGGCCTTGTCTGGTAGGAGCTGTGACAAAACGTGTTTGTTCATGTACTTTTGTGCCCCCCCCCCCCCTCTCTCTCTCTCTCTCTCTTTCACCCCGGCAGTATCACTTCATTTCTTCATTTTTCTTCCTCTTCTTCTTTTTCTTCTTTGATCCTTAGCCACCGACCGTCAAAGCAGTAAGTGGCCATTACGCCTGGTGGCGTCTTGTAGGGCAACAACAAATTGATTCCACTTTGCTCGGTCGGCGGCCATCCTTCGTACAGTGCCCCAACTCTGGTTCATTCTTTGCATCTCAGCCTCCACAGTCCTCCGCCAAGTTATTTTTGGTCGGCCTCTCTTTCGTTTTCCTTCAGGGGTCCATAGCATAGCTGTTCTTGTGATGGCATCGGGATCTCTTCTGAGGACATGGCCAACCCAGCTCCAGCGTCTGCCAGCTATAATGGTGTGCATGTCCTCTTGCTTGCTCCGAGTAAGCAGATCTTGGTTGGTGATGGTATTTGGCCAAAAGATTCGGAGAATGTTTCTTACGCATGTTGTGTGAAAAGAGGACAATTTCGACATTTCCTTCTCTGTAACTCTCCAGCTCTCCGCGCTATAGAGAAGCACAGAAAGTACACAGCTCTGATATAATCCTAATTTTGTGCTTGTGCTGTACTGAGAGGACTTCCAGATGTTGTTTAGACTAAAAAAGGCTGTTCTTGCTTTGTTCACTCTGTTGTTGATGTCTTTGCTTGCCCCGCCGTCTGGTGTTACTATGCATCCTAGGTATGTGAAGGCATCTGTCTGTTCCAGTTGCTGATTCCTTACTGATACGGGCTCATGGTTGCTCACATTGATCGTCATGACCTCTGTCTTCTTTAGGTTGATGTTCAAGCCGACCTGCTGGCTATACTTATTATTTCTTCCTCATCGTCCTATTATTTGGCATATTTTTGCCCTACATTATTTTTGCCGTGACCACTTCCAGGCGTATTTACGTTCCGCCAGGTGAACTATGGTATTATCGAGGTTAATTACACCGGTCATCGGTAATACGTTTATCTCTTTGAGTCGGTCAAGCAACCTTTGACAGAGTCGATTTCTATTGACACAAGCTGGTAGCGCACGATAGATTCAATAGAATACCATATTGTCTGTCTGGGGAAGCTGTCTGAGAGGGGTGAGGGCCCAGAGGATAATGAGGTAATAGCTTCCGGGACCGTCCCTATATCAAGATTATTAGATATCTGGGGGAGGCAATGTTGGAAGGTAGCATCTGGACATCAAATAAGTTCACAGATTTGTTTATGAGTTGGCGGAAGCAATATGACATATTGAAAGATTTCACGCGATGGGATTTTAAAATGTAATATTTTAAAACATGCGGGGGAGAATTAAATTAAACACCCCTACCACACAGTTCAGAGATGCCGATTGCATTGATTTGAGAGCAGGAATATACATTGACTTTCATTGGAAGTTAGTCTAAAAGTACAATATGGGATTTGAACTGAGAAATAGGAATATAATATAGCAAAATCGGAGACACAAAAATCAGACTGCACCGCAACGTCAAATTAGCAACTCCCAGGAGCTAGAGAAACATAGGACTAAGGATTCCAAAATTATAAGTGACATATCGGAAGTATTTGGGCAACTTTGAAACTTAAAAGTAAACACGCATTTATAAATACAAAGACTGGAAACTTAAGGGACCAGAACAGTATTTAGGCAACTCTGAAACTTAAAAGTAAATCCGCATTTTAAATACGAAGTCTGGATACCTAAGGAATCAGATCACCCGTCATAAGAGAATTACTAAAGTTTCCCTGGCCAAGTGATTCGCAGAACACCCGTCATAAGAGGACTACTTACATTTCCCAGACCAAGTGATTCGCAGAACACCCGCCATAAGAGGATTACAATAATTTCCCATACCAAGTGATTCGAAGCATCTAATAAAGTGCTGTGTCAATTCTAAACTATGCGAGGAGATTGTGTTCCCAAAAGTTACTTTGGGGTAAGTGTAAACATTTATTTTACAAATGTGAATTTGACATGTTTTTCTTCTTAGTAGTTATATATGAGGCTGGCAACATATGAAAATAGTATATTCATAAACCACTACAGCGAGCGCTGGTGATTTCTTCTTGCTAGTCGTACAGAAAACCGACAGCAGAGGTGACCCCAGTCTCCGACTGGAGCAGTGATGAGTGATGATTACATCACATGTGCCTCAAGTGTGGCATATCATTTTGTGAGATATATGTAACTTGTTAATGTTAGTTCAAGCACAAATCATTTTTCGCGCTGTCCAAGCACATACTTTCCTAGTTTAATACCCAGAAGAATATGGGTGATTTCGAATTATCTTCCCTGAGTTACGCTGTGTATAAAACAAAAATAATTATTCTGAGAGAATAACATTGGTGGGTGGACAGCGAGACAATGCGCCTGTTAATTTGCAGCCCACAAATGTGCTTAGCTGAGGCATTTGTTCTTATTTTTTTTTTCTAAAAGATCGTGGTATTAAGCTATCAGACCGTTTGAAAGAAGTTACCAGGCTGTGAAGTGTCATCATCACAAAAGAATCCACAAAAACCAAGGCTGCAGGACTCACTCATATCAGCTAAGTGCTTGTACAGGGGCAACAGCAAAAGGACATTAAAATTAAAGTTTAATTTTAAACCCTCAACCCACGTCTCAATGACGATAAATTTTATTTTACTCTAAAATTACCATCATTTCATCACTATTTCAACTTGTTAAAACTAATTGATTATTAAATGTGTTCCATGCTATTTTAAACTAAACAATCATAGTTGATTCAGTTATTATAAGTGTGAAAGCATACGTATGAGCAAGACATTAATATATATCTACACAGGAATTTCGCTGGATTTACACCAGCTGGGGGCTTGTACGGGCTATAACCATTGCTTAAATCTTCATAAAAGGCGGCGGACCGTTAATAAGTTAACAATTGCTCAGCCAATGCCGCATTGTTCTTGACTTCGGAAATATCTTATGAAACTGCCTTGAGACAGAAGCGTCTTTACCCTTCTATCTACAACTCTGCCAAGAGTAATCTTGTGCGAAGGTAGACATCTCTCTCTCTCTCTCTCTCTCTCTCTCTATCTCTCTCTCTATCTATCTATCTATCTTTCCCTCTGTTAGCACTCCACGGAACAGGAAAACGTACCATAGTTTGTTGAAGGCTTATGCTCCTAAAAAATGTTCACTCACAAATATCTGACAATACAAGGGGATTGACATAAGTCTGGGGCCTGACCATGAAGGAATCACAGGAGGAAGATGAAACTTGGCACATTTAAAGGTCATCATATTTGCACTGAATGTGTGAAGTACGCATTTGTTTCTTCAGTGGGTTTTCCCGCTACGGTGCACGGCGCAATGTACCCTATTGACCGGATCTGCTGCTCCAAAGATTTGACAAAACAATGGAAAAGAAGGAGGCCAGAGCTGTGATAAAATTTCTGATGTTTCAGGGAAAAACACCTACAGAAATACACAGGGAGATGGAACCAGTGTTTCGTGATTCTTGTCCTTCATATACTTCGGTAAAAAAAATGGTGTCAACAGTTTAAGTGCGGCCGCTCAAATGTTGCTGATCTGCCAAGATCTGGTAGACCAGCCTCAGAGTGCAACGATGAAAATGCAACAAGAATGAAGAAAATCATTGACCAGGATCGAAAAATGACAATTGTGGAGATAGCTAGTAGAGTAAACTAAATGAAAGAACAGTTTATAGAATTTTACACAACAGACTGAACATGAGAAAAGTGTGTGCACGCTGGGTTCCGCGACTGTTGACACGTGAACAGAAGCAAACGAGGGTAAATTGCTGTCAACAGCTGCTCAAAAAGTGTGTCAAAAATTTTTTTGGAGACCATGGTGACAGTAGATGAGACTTGGGTACACCATTATGACCCCGAATCCAAAATTGCCAGCATGCAATGGAAAACCCCGGGCTCCCCAACACCTGTCAAGCCGAGAGCGCAGAAATCTGCAGGAAAAGTGATGCTGACTGTTTTTTGGGACGACAAAGGTGTCCTTTTGAAAGATTATCTGCCTCGTGGCAACACAGTTAATGGACAGTAATGCAGATCTTCTCACCAAACTAAGAAAGGTTGTGACCAGGAAACGAGGGATAACGCGCAGTCAAAATCTTCCTTTGCTTCAAGACAACGCGCCCTCTCACAAAGCACGGCTTGTGCAGCTAGCAGCCAACGATTTGAATATTGAAATTCTTCCACACCCACCATATTCTCCAGATTTGGCTCCATCAGACTTTTTTCTATTCCCAAATCTTAAAAAACAACTAAAAGGAAATCATTTTGACAGCGATGAAGAGGTTATACTGGCATGTGATGACTGGTTTAGTTTGAAAAATAGGGTGTTCTACTCCCAAGGTCTTTTCAAGGTCAAGCAGATTTGGCAGAAGTGTGTCGATTCAGACGGTGGCTATATTGAAAAGGAATAAACACTATACAACATTTCAGCTCTCTGTGACATGTCCTTCATGGTCAGGCCCAAGACTTATGTCAATCCCCTTGTATGTTATTTCAGTTCAGCAGACTAATTCCCTCAACTCGTCACAAATTTCTGACAAAATGTTAATTTATTTCAGCAGACCAATTAACTCAACGCATCACCAATATCTGACAACGTGTTATTTCAGTTCAGTAGACCAATTACCTCAACTCGTCACCATTATCTGACAAAATGTTAATCCAGTTCAGCAGACCAATTCCCTCAACTCGTCACCAATATCTGACAATGTGTTATTTCAGTTCAGCAGACCAATTGTGGCCGTTGTGGGTGGGGAATTGGGAGTTGCTGTTTAATCTCAGAGAGTGTTAGATCTAGAACTAGCTAGACTGCTAGAGTTGGAAATTTCTCCCTACAGTCTTACGGGATTTTACCAGGTTCGGGGACTATCCTCTAAGGTGTTGTAGTTTGTGAGCAGTTAGTAAGAATTTATAAGTTTCTCAACAGACATTCCCTCCTTCCATTCATAGTTAAGGCTTAGCAATCAATTGACGACCTCTCTTTGATGTCAACGTTTTGTTTAATAAATCATAATATGTACATGATGGCGTGAAGTTACAAACATGCATTTCTCATTCATAATATAAAATGCAAGTCGCTCTCCATAATCTAGCATGGGGAATCGACACTCGTATGAATCAGGCTTATTCAACTCCTGTCTACTTTTTCTTTCCTCATTTACCAGTTTGCGTTGATCCAATTTCATATAAGCTGTTCCACTTCGGACAGATTAATTCATTATTCTCAAGGGGTTTCGTTATATACCCATATTCTGCAATTGATCAATTTGTGCTTGTACAGAGCAAATTCTATCATCTCTGCATTTGACTCATAGGTGCATCTTGCAGCCATGAATCCTTTTCTAAATCTGCAACAATGGGTCAATAATTGATTAGTAATTAGCTCCTACTTACAGACTTCGAATATAGAAGTTAAATACACAAAAATGCACTTTGAAGAGAACATGCCATCATTCCTGGAATTTCTAATTCTTCAACTTAGATAACTTTCATGCAGTAAAACCACTGCGTTATCAGCACAAACTTGTTCGTCTTACTAGCTAGACGCGTCTTTTTCAACTAACTAGGTTGTTGGGGAAATTTCGCGTCCCTTCTACATTTCCTGCCGGCTGAATAATACTGAGCCTTACGATTGGTTAAAAAAATCACGTGACTAACGCGACTCTACAAGTGAAGCTTAGTCTAATTAAAATTTAATCTGTTTCTAGGAAAGTAGGAATTTATATGCTAATCTGGTTTTTATAGCCTGTTTCCAAAGGGACAACTATGTACACGGCTACATATAGATCCCGGGGCTCCGCAAATGTATCCCGTAGGGAGACATTTGAGTACTATCAATAACAAAAATTCATCCCCAAAAATTTCTAAGTTCAAAAAAAAAATTTTCTGAAAAATTTAAAGTTCAAAAATTTTTCTAAGTCCAAAAATATTTCAGAAAATTTAACGAAATTCCTACATCTGAGCTCCTATGTCTATATGGGACTGTCGTCTATAAAGGGGCCTTATAGATGGACATCATCTCCAAAAAATTGCAAACTATCTTTCACATCAATACATATTTCAACCAAATTTACCAATTGGCAACACTGCCCAACAAAATCTTAAAAACAATCATAAGGTCATCACCAAAAAATGTGACGAGTGGCAACACTGGGAAATGAACAATAAAATATCTTATTTGCAGAACTTGGCTGCATTATCATAATCTATTTCATTTCATTCACAATATAGTTGATTACATTCTCTTGGATATGGTGGGGGGTGTTATCTCTTTTCTGTTCCTGTTATTTGCTCCATATATAAGTCTGCAAGACTTAAAAATCTTTTTTTTTTTTTTCTGGCGTACTTATTTATTTTATTTTCCAAGTACTCTGCAATATCCTTATTAATGTCCAGGATCTCCAATTCCTATGGTAATGGCAATCCACTTTCATAAAATAGCCAATGTTCTCATGGGTACTCACCATGTTCTCTTTTTTTTTTTCAGTGAATGAGCCACTTGCTCATTATTACATGTAGAAAACATCTCTAGACATAATATGCATATTTATCAGACGATAATATAACTAGCATCATTTTTATAAGTAAGCATTTTTCACAATAAAAGCATTAAAACCTCATGGCTTATCCTTATTTATTTATTTGTATGTTTCCTTGTTATTGACATTTTCCAAATGGTAAGTGTATAAATTCGTTCTAAGTCCGTCACTGTAGAAAAAATGTTCTATATTACATTCCTTTTTTTTTTTTAAACTATGTGATGTTTGTCTCTAATATCCGTACGTCTGGTGGTGATCCTGTCCATTAGTCAGTTATTTCTAATCATTCCTTCTTTTCTGTCAACACATTATTTTTTTTTCTGTGAACTCTTTCCTAGAAATATTATTTTATATATATATATATATATATATATATATATATATATATATATATATATATATATATATATATATATATATTTTTTTTTTTTTTTTAAAGATCTTCTTTGACTTGCCATACATCAATTTTCAAACATCTAATTATTCAGCAACCAACAGACGAATGTGTTACTATCATATTATGAAATATAAGGGAAAAGGAAAATATAGTTTCAAATCATCATGAATTTTCTACATTGGGTTCTGTATTACTTTATTTTCTCTGTTAACACAACTGCTTATACTCTTGACAATACGTATCCATGTTGTCACTCTCAAGGCATCCTTGTATACAGTTTATATTTGTCTCCTTTTTTTTTCTTTTGTATAACACCAATGTATCATTTATGGTGTTCCAATATCATTGTATCCATTCTAGTCCTCCTGTTATCTTGAGAATTCATCCTTAGTAACTCCCTATGTACCTTATCTAGCAATACATTTTTCAAAAACACATCAAACAATTATTTATGTAACAATCAACTGAGATGTAAGAACTTTTGACAATATGAGATGAAAAAAATTTTGGGGTCATCACTCAAAAATTGTGACATAGAAGGGAAGAAAAAAATATTCAATTGATCGTGAGGAGTCTACAATATCCTTATAAAACAAAGTTCCTGGCACTCTGACTACTATTTATCCATTTTATTTCTGGTTATCCTTGCATACAGTGTGCCATTTCCATTTTCTCCATAAGTCTAATTCATCGCTCATGGTGCTCCAATATTTAAAATGTGGATCCTTCCTATTCCTCTTATTCTGTACTGGAAATACATCCTTATTAATTGTCCATGTACTATATCTGCGAATATTTATCAACAATATATCAACTAATCATTTATGGAAGCATTTATACAAATGTCTAAACTTTACCAAAACATGAACAAAAACATGTCTTTTTACATATGTGCAAAATTTCGACACCAACTCTGCCTTCGCAGGTCGAGGGTTAGTCAGAGTTATGTGGTGCCTGTAACATCTGCTGACTACAGCCAGATGGGTGACTTATGGTACTTATAATTCAAAAATCTCGTCCGTCAGTTATCTTAAGTGTGGGGCGGGGGTCTATTTCATGGTGTCCTTGACAAAGTTTGCTGCATTTCCAATCTAGGTATTTTTTTCTATGTCATAATATCTCCATGATATATCTGTGACATGTCTGTCCTTGGGATAACATTATTTTTTTTTCAATACCTTCGGGGTGAGCAAATCTCAGTACGTCCAATTTCATCAATTATGTATTTTTTTTTTCTCTCTTGTAATTCTGGGTATGTTATGAGTATATTAAATCGTCAATTTATTTCAACTATCTTACAACATTCTGTAATTCGTGATAAGGAATAGTCATTTGTTATACAACAATGTTCATATTACAAAGGCAATGAGCAAAAATCAAAGAGATATCTTCTCTGAAAATGCGGATGTATCTCTATTTCCTTTACCTCTGAGCGTAGCAATTTTTCAGTCATTATTTTTTTTTTTCATTATTTAATCTCCATTTTGTGTCCTTAGTACCTGTGGTTCCATGGGATTATCATAATCTATTTGTCTCTTGTCTACTGATAATCCTTCAATAATGACTTCAAATATGGTCCTCATATGTGTAACAATCATCTGCTCTGATTTGTTCCATGTCCATGGTATTCATAAAATATTCCATTATCTCCTTGTCTTTGCTCGTATCCACGAAAGACTAAGATTATTGTTCCTCCAATGTTAATGTGGGGGATTTTGTGCATAAACATTTCAACAAAATCTCAGCTGTGACAACATAAAGTTTCACCTTAATATAAAATGGCATCTTCATCATACATAACCAGTTGCTTCTTCATCTCATGTGTCATTAGTGGTTATCATGTGGTAATGGGGTATTCAATGTGGGTTCAGCATATACAAATGCTGTGAAGGGGTATTTCATTTGCTAGGTCAGCATGTGCAAATGCTATTTCTTTAACATGGGCAAAGGCATCATCAACAAATAGGTGTAATGTGTTCAATCTGGGGTTAGCATATACTAATGCTCTCAAGGGATTCTTCATTTGCAGAAAATCAGCATGCGCAAATGTCATTGGGGTATTTGTGATAGGCAGTATCAACAAAAAATTGTTGGAGTATCAGGGATCAAGCTGGTGGGGGTATGATTGGCATAGGGTGATTTATTTTCTCTTTAGCTGCTAACCTCAGGGCAGTTAATGTTTTACAATATTGGCTTATCATCATCAAAATGTGTGAGGGTGGCATATACACATAATACATTTTGTATAAAAAAATTCCAATTGTTTTTTCTCTTCTTTTCATTTTTCTTTTATGTCTTTTGTCTCTTTTTCATTTCTTTTTTTTTGTTTGTATCACAAGTACTAAAGAATGATAAAAATCAATTCACTAAACAAACACTAGATATACTATCAACATTTCTAATAGTAAATCTTAACCAATAGGGCTGCAAGTAATAGTTTAGGTTAGAATAGAATGAATGTTGTAGCAGTATCTGTTGTCAATAAGTGGCGAGGAAAGGGTACATCAAGGATCTCCTGATTACAACATGATTGTAATTCCAAGGAATGAATATGATTGGGATTGAAAAAAAATCACAAGTCTAGAATGTCGACTCAATATAGTGGAAAGGAAAAATAGTAAGTTAAAGATGTTGTACCAGTGGGGTGAAGAAAATCTTATTATAGAGAGTCAAGGTTGGGATATGGGATCTCTTTAGGAGAATTTTTAAAATTCTTGACAGTACTAATATACATCTGGGTCTAAAATAATAATGTACATTTTAAAAAATAAATAATCCTGTGGAGAAAAATAGCATAACATGCAATACTAGTTTTGGGTATGAGTTATGTGCTGTTAAGAGAAGTCATGGTAGGAACAGTATGATTGATCAAGGTGATAGATATAAAGGAATTTTGCATAATATCGATCAAAGAAATATTAGTATGGGGTAAGAAAAAGTACTGGTGTAAAGTGTCTGCATGACAACAGAATAGTGTGAATAGTGTTATAGGTAAGGTTGTGTAACATTCTAAATATTAAGAAAATGTCTGACTAATAAGGGTGTCTGTAAACTCGTAACACCGTGTGTTATCAATTGTTTTGTTATTTTTATTTCACAACTATACTATCTGAAAAAAAAATCCTCCGTGGGCTGGTCTTGATTTTCCTCTGACATCAGTAGTGGTATGGCTGGGAAAAAAACTTTCTGGCATAAAGTCATCCATAACTGTTAATCTGAACACAGTCTGAAACGAAAGTACATTTGAAAGTTAGTACATTGTTAATCACTATTTTCACATTCGCGGTGACCGTACATGGGATGGCATGTACATTGAAGACTTGAGGGGCGTGTTTTTAGAAAAGTCTTGTGAATTCTTTCGCAAACTCCAACATTGCAATTTCCCGACTGCTTAGGCGAGAATCATACTGAGTAACTGTGGGTGACACTGCATTTGCTGATTGTTGGGGCTCTGAGGACATTGGCGAATGCGGTGATGGCTTAACATCTTTTGATTGCGGTGATGGTTTCACTGTGGTAGGGGTTTGTATGGCTGGAACATCTGTTAGTTTTGAGGCAGGTATATGTTTCGCCTTGATTTTTCTTCTGACTTGGGCCTGTGGTACGTTAACGTCTTTTACAGTGGGCGCAGTAATTTGCACACTGTTGTTTTTGACTAGAGAGCTGAGGCTAATACTTCTCGGCTTGGTTTGGGCACTCGATAGCGTTTCTTCAGAATCTTTCGTCTGATATAGTTGTGCTGTATACGCGGAATTTTGTTGCTAGGGATTGAGTCATCAGATTCTGTTTTATAGGCGCGTTTGACGCTGGAGCTGACTGGTACAAATAATGTACTATCCGCATCACTGGTTTCAATGGAACTAGCTGTATCAATGTCTGTTTCTTGTTCGTATAATTCTACCATTTCTCTGTCGTTCTGTTCGTTGGGGTCTGACAAAGCTGTGCTGGGGTTGACACTGTAATTTCGCATTTCTTGTTGCGTTTCGTCTTCATACAGATTGCTGGTATATGGTTCAACAATCTGCTTGGGTATCGTTTCTTCAGGATCTGATTGTTCTGAACGAGCAATCTTGTTCTTGTGGTATAGCAGTGTTTGTCCTTCGCTGGTATTCCAACTGGAACTGCCTGAACTGGGGGTGTGATAGGTATCAGCTGACGATTTTTCACCGCGGGAGTAAGTTTGAGTGTGAATAAAAGGTGTTTGGTTGTTGTCATCGTGTGACGTCTGAGGCATTATTTCTTCATTTCTAATGCGCAGGTCTCTGTCTTGGAGTCGATTACGCAATTCAAGTGGTGGGATATTTTCTTCGCTTTCGGACGAATCTCGTTGTTGTCTTGCTCGATGTAGTGCATCGGTGGGTGGTCTGGGTATGCGGTCGTCTTGGTAAAATTCAGAGTCTGTCGTCTCTGACTCTGATATGTCAGACGAATCTGTACTGGATGGATTATAATTTAGGGTGGCCTTTCTGACTGGTCTTGTATTTGTCGTCAGAGGCGGAATGGGCAGGTGATTATCAATTTTGAGTTGTTTTATGTGAGCTTTTGTTTGGTGGTGTTTCTCTTCATTCCAGATAATGAAGTTTACAGGCGTAGTTTGTTTCATGATTTTGTAGCCATCCAACCATCGGTCATCGAATTTTGAACTGCGTACATGTTTCTTGTAGTATACTCTGTCTCCTATTTTGTACGTTGGTAGCTTGGCTGATTTATCATGTTGTTTCTGTTTCTTGTGAAATGCCTTCTGCGTATTTCTTTGTGCAATCTGGTGAGCTTTATGCTTTTCTTGAAGGATTATTTCGACGGGGTCTTCTCCCATGTATTTTCGTTGTGGGCGAAGTAGGTTGTCTAACGGAAAGTTTGGTTCTCTTCCGTATAGCATGAAAAAGGGTGACATTCCTGTGGTATCGTTCACGTTTACTCGGATGGCTTCAAGAGCTTGGTTAATGTATAGGTCCCAGTATTGGTGGTTCCCCTTGATATATTTGCTAATAATATCATGTAGGGTGGCGTGCATGCGTTCATTTCTGCCATTTGCATTTGGGCAATAATAAGTGGTTGTGGTATGTTCGATATTCAGCTGGTGTAAGGTGGCTTTAAATGGGTTACCGATAAACTGTTTACCGTTGTCTGAAATGATTCGTTTTGGACAGCCATGCCTGGGAATGAATTCTTGTAAAAAAATTTGTGTGATGGACTGCGATGTGGCATCACTGAGTGGGTAACTTTCTGGCCAAACAGAGTATTGGTCAACTATGTGCAGGAGGTATTTGTTGCCTGATTGGGTGAGTGGGTAAGGACCTGATAAGTCAATGCTTACTGTTTGCATGGGATAATGGGAAGGTTGCATTTCTTGAAGAGGAATTAAATGTGGCTTCATGTTTCTCAATTTACATGTTCTACAGGTGGCTACATATTCTGTAATGTCTTTGTAGAAAGTTTGCCAATAATACCTTTTCTTTATGACATCAATTGTTTTGTCTCTTCCCATGTGCCCGTTGTTATCATGAAACTGTAGCAATACTTCCGGGACTAGATGTGCTGGAATGACTTTTCTTAGTGTCCCTTCTTGTTTACTATCAATATAGTATAGAGCTCCATCCGTTGGGTGTACTGTAAAATCTTTACTTTTTGTTGGGTTTTCCTTCACGTATGTGAGCAGCTTAACAATTTCTGCATCTTTCGCTTGTTCTAACCTCATGTCAAGCATATCTTGACCTTCTTCTTCTACTTGTGTGGCAGAATCTGAGGTACTTTTTTGACCTGGTGAAGTAATTTCGTTAATTTCTTTAGCATTATCGTCAATCTCTGAGGATGTGCCATCATTTTTGACTCTAATTGTTTTCACTTCGGTTTCATCATCATATTTGATTCTGGATAGGAGATCTGCACAGATGTTCAATCTGCCAGGGATATGTTCGATAGTGGTGTCATAGGACTGTAAATTCATTGCCCATGTCTGTAACTTCTTAGGCTGTTCCTGTGTTTTGGTGAGCCAGTTAACCAAAGGCTGGTGATCAGTTCTGATAGTGAGTTTCGTCCCTCTCACATAAAAGTCTAATTTCTGTACTGCATAGTGAATGGCGTATGCTTCTTTCTCAATGGTGGTCCACCGTTTCTGTGACTTTGACAATGCGTGGGATAGGAATGCAATGGGTTTCACATTGGGGATGTCTTGTAGTATGGGTGTTTCATCTTCTAGTACTGGTTGTACCAAACATGCACCAATTGCGTTATTCGAGGCATCGGTGTACAATATCATGGGCTGAGAAATGTCTGGATGTCCCAGAAGCGGAATGGCGGTTAGGGCATTTTTGAGATATTCAAACGATTTCTGGCACTCTTCTGTCCATCTAAATCGTGCATACTTGCGGGTAAGGGCTATCAATGGCTCAGCTGCTTGTGAGAAATAGCATCACCAATATCTGACAATGTGTTATTTCAGTTCAGCAGACCAATTACCTCAACGCATCACCAATATCTGACAATATGTTATTTTAGTTCAGCAGACCAATTACCTCAACTCGAGATTATATTTAGTCAGGTGTCATGTTTCTCTAGCATTCAGTTAACCTCACCCACAGTTTGTAATTTCTGACTCTTCAACGTGTGCGTAAAGCCAGTACAGAAAACCACAGACAGTAATTTGAGTCGTGGCCAATTTTTAAACAAAAAGACAATACAAACACGGTGCAAAAACCTGAGATACCAGGCCTGTAATAGACGACAGGGGCACCCATTGTGGTCGAGTCTTCAGCAAACGCCCACCGTCCCATGCGATAAATGTTCTACATAAATATGAGTCGGGTTTCACGTTTCTTATCGATAAGTGCATGTGGCATTGGAAAATATGTCGGAGACTAGACAAGGTTTAAATAAACAACTAGTCCCACGTCATAGCAGACAATGCCGTTGGGGAGTTTAAGTGTTAAAGACTTCACCATACTAGACCCTGATTTTTTTTTAATGAGGTTAGGTGACCAGTTCCCTTCCTCGCTGCCACTGCCGTCCCTAACTTAAGAGCAGTGCCATGTACCCATTTACAGCTAAGTAGACTGAAGTGTGATGCTACCAGGTGTCGTCCGGAACCTGGTAATTGTGCTGCGACAGGAGATGTCAAACTGCTAGAAAACGTGCTGACTTATAAAGACCGTGCCAGCTTTACTATATGTAATAGCTGACAAGTCACTTCTTTACCTTCCGTGGACTGTTCTCCTACACAGATAAACAAACAAGTCAACTTTTACCACCAGAGACAAGCTCAGCTCGCCCCGTGTAGTCCCCGGGGTCTCTGAGGGGGCACAGAAACAACAGTGGTACTGTATGCTCATGCATGTCGTACAAGGTGACTAATATGAGGTTGTGCACGGGGCTGGCAACCTCATTACGTCAAACAAATTGCTACAGAAACCACCAACACACGAGCCTGTGAATGTCTGGTGCAGACTTTCTACAAGGGGACCAGCTGTTATGGTGGTTCCATGCTCCAGAAGGAGCTATACAAGTCTAACAGAAGAGTTACGAAAAGTTGACGTCTATACAAGTCTAACAGAAGAGTTACGAACAGTTGACTTCTATACAAGTCTAACAGAAGAGTTACGAAAAGTTGACTTCTATACAAGTCTAACAGAAGAGTTACGAAATATTGACTTCTATACAAGTCTAACAGAAGAGTTACGAAAAGTTGACTTCTATACAAGTCTAACAGAAGAGTTACGAAAAGTTGACTTCTATACAAGTCTAACAGAAGACTTACGAAAAGATGACTTCTATACAAATCTAACAGAAGACTTAAGAAAAGTTGATTTCTATACAAGTCTAACAGAAGAGTTACGCTGTATGCCATATAGATTTAAGAAGCATCATCAAGTTCCGTTCTGCTCCCTATGGAGCATGGAGCTACAACTGCAGCTGGCCCTCTAGCAGCAAGCCTGCACAAAGAACTCATATGCTCCTGCATGCAGTAGTTTGTGTGGTAATTCGTTCTACATGGTCATGTTGCCAACCCCATGCCCAACCTACTTACAGTCGACTTGTACGACACGCCTGATGGAACAGTAGTCCTTTTATTTCTTTGTATCATACGACACCCCCCGGGGAACAATACGGAGAATTACATACACAATCAGGCCAGGAGGAATACCGCCGATATTACAGTATGGCGTAATCTCTGGCAAACCTCTACGTTTAAGATTATAAATTAAATTACGTAACTGCACGCGAAGCTGTTAGCGCAAGTAATCTTCTGCATGAGAAATAAATTATTTTCAGGGGCGTGTTTCCTCTTTGCGGCGCTCTTTCTGGATACCTTCTGGTGATTATAACAGTGCTCTTCGGCCCTTTTAAAACGACTAAAGCAAAATAAAAAATACACACGAAAACATGACACTGAATTTATTTTAATATTCATTTGTAATCGAGAGCCTGATTGGCTAAGCCATTAGAGGCCTTCCTCTCGCGACACGGTTTACCAGGTTCCAGGATTGAAATTTGGTATCGACGCGCTCCATCTACCAAGCAGTAAAATGGATACCTGACTCTGTTCATGAGTTAGAGAAGGCAAAGGCAGCAAGCAAGGAAACTGATCACCCCACCTCATGAAGCTGGACCTAGTATAGTGAATTCTCTAACACTTCACTCTTACGGGAGCATCTGCTATGAGACTGTTTTCACCTGTCACTGGCTATCATAATGGTGTTCTTCCGCTCTTTTGAAAGGGCAAAAACAAAAACATACGAAGACAAACATGATACTGAGCTGTTGTTTTTGTCATCCCTACATGACAATGAGTTTGTGTGACAAGAAAATCAAAGTTAACAGATGTTATACAAACACAAACTGCGTTACCAATAACTCTCACAACGTGCGCGCACCAGCGCATGCGTGCACTGAGGTCTTCTGATATCTTTCTCCACTGACCGAATTTTTCAGTCAGGGCGTGTAGGTAACTTTTGCCTTTTTTGGTCTTGTGCGCTCGTTAACAATGCATTATGTTCGATGTGTCTTGTGCCATTTTAACAAAGACACTAATAAGTTGTCTGCGCATTATGAACTGAGCTGGATCTCATGAAGTTCAGATTCTGAATATTGTAAAGGCAAATAATGTTTGCCCCGAGTAGTCCCCGGGGGGTACCTGAAGAGACACAACAATAATGTCGTACAGGGCAACTAATATGAGGTTGTGGTTGTACATGAGACTGACAATCTCATCACGTCAAACAAATTGCCACATAAACAGCCGCTACAAGATGTCGCATGTGAATGTTTGATGCAGGATTCCTGAAAGGGCAATCAGCTGCACTGGTGGCAACAATCCTTTCAACCTACAGACTTAAGTCCGCCGGTTATATCAGAGCAGCCATTCAAAAATAAGCGAAGTCTGTTACCTGAACCGCTATATTGGTTTTTAAAAAAAAGAACTACTAGCTTCTATCAGTTAGCATGAAGTAGCCCTGAAAAGGCCTGCTAGCTCGTGCAGCGTTGGTGGATACTAAATCCTGAAAAAGACTAACAGCGCGTTTATTACATTCTGCACCAGCCCCCATTTATGAAAGTCAATACATCTTCCATTTTTCCTTTACCGTGTCCCATAAAAACCTTTTTAAAAAACTTCATTCAAGGGGTTACCTTTTTTTTTTCTTAACATGCGTACAGTTTCCGGTGGCATTTACAGTTTCCGGGCGCTTTACATTAGGTTTAATACCGTGACCTTCACGCAAATCTTGACGCAGTGAAGCGTGATTTTCGTTACTGTACACAGTGTATGAGGGGGTACAAATATTATTTGACGTGGTTTTCTTGAGATTTATGAATTAAAATATAAAACAAGCATAAACAAAACGAGTGTTTTTTTTTTTTTATTTCCTTCACAAAATAAAAATTTCATCACTTTTTAAAAAATGTAATGGTTTAAAGACAAAACTGCGCGTAACAACTGTTTCTTCCCAAAGCCTCATTTCACTGGTAACTAAATGTATATTGAGCTGATACGTCCATAAATGTGGTTTAACACCGGTTTTTGTGAGTAGATCTACCTGTAAACGCTTAAATGAAGGTGCATCAACATAATCACACACACACAAACAAAGTAATAGCTAAGACTGATCATGCAAAAACGGATAGCGTGTACAAAAATTAGCAATACATTTTTAAAGGCGCAAAGACTATTTAATCTTTTCTTCTCTGTGTATATATACAGGATATATAAATAATTATCCTGCACGAAGTCTCTCCGTGATAGACTGATATCCCGTTACGTTGTGTTACAAAATTATAGTATAGTATTCACTGGGGGGGGGGGGGGGGGGGGGAGAGAGAAAGAGAGGGAGAGAGAGAGAGAGAGAGAGAGAGAGAGAGAGAGAGAGAAGGAGAGAGAAGAGACGAAGGGGTAAGAGAAATGAAGTAATCCACTTTGTTAAGGCGTGTTATGAGAAGAACAAAACTAAAATATATTGTGATAACAGGAAATACTGAAGACAAAAGATAAAGAGGACGACAAATACTGGATAGTCTGACACCATAGCATGGCAACAACAGATTTGATAAACAGTACTGGAGACAGGAAGTTGTGGAGAGACATGATCGCTTATGCCACCGTGCACGGTACATGAAGAAGAAGAGAAATGACAGACGCCGTAATTTCTGTTACGGCAATAAATAATGCAGATCAATAATTTGTGTACTTATATCAAAATGGAAGCAACGCGTTATAAACAACGAAACTGGTCCACCGAATCTTCTGATAATTTTCATAGTTACATTATTCCCCTGGTAAACAATATTACATTGGCTACAACTCGTACATCTGAAAGTCTCAATGGAACTATACACACCAACACATTTTTGCCTTCGACTGCACATGCTAAAATAATGTTTACTTCCAAAGGGACACGTATACTTAACCAATATAGGAATAAACGAAATGCACCACACCAAAACATGACGGGAAATAATTGTGTTATGATCTTACTGCTACACGTCCTGATGACGTCACTAATTCTCCTGCGGTCACTTCATTCCTTACAATTCAATTTCAACTTCACTGGATCTATTAAGTCAAACTTATCATGACTTACTGTCACTGGATCTATGTAGTCAAACTTATCATGACTTACTGTCACTGGATCTATGTAGTCAAACTTATCATGACTTACTGTCACTGGATCTTTGTAGTCAAACTTATCATGACTTACTGTCACTGGATCTTTGTAGTCAAACTTATCATGACTTACTGTCACTGGATCTATGTAGTCAAACTTATCATGACTTACTGTCACTGGATCTTTGTAGTCAAACTTATCATGACTCACTGTCACTGGATCTTTGTAGTCAAACTTATCATGACTTACTGTCACTGGATCTTTGTAGTCAAACTTATCATGACTTACTGTCACTGGATCTTTGTAGTCAAACTTATCATGACTCACTGTCACTGGATCTTTGTAGTCAAACTTATCATGACTTACTGTCACTGGATCTTTGTAGTCAAACTTATCATGACTTACTGTCACTGGATCTTTGTTTCAAACTTATCATGACTTACTGTCACTGGATCTTTGTAGTCAAACTTATCATGACTTACTGTCACTGCACCACGAAAAAAAAAAACACACTGAAAAGCCTACGCGTCCTTTAATGGGTGATCAATTTAAATTTCATTGTGCAATGCCCATCTTTCCCTATTTTCGAGAAAAGATTGTGGGATTTTTTCAATGTCCGTCACATGGCATTTCACTCAGACAATCAGTACAGGGTGTCCAAAAAATCCTGGTGCACTTTTAAGTTATTGAAGTTTACAACTGTACAATGACTTTTAGGATACCCTGTATATAGGGGATAGAAAGATACGGGGACAAATAAATAGTTTCTCAAATCTTGGAAACATAATAATAACAAAGGATAGCAGATGTACAACAGAGGCTAAGAAGACAAACCGAATGGCCTGATAAAACTAATATAATATCAAACGTATTACATATCAGAGTGCTCGAGTGTTATATAAAATCTTCACTCGTGCACGGTATACAACATAAGTGAACCAGTGGTAATCTTCAGGTTCCGCGCAGGCCACATCAGAGTGACATACTGTATGTTCTACAAGCTAAAGACAGGATCCACTGATGAGCAACTATGGCATCAATAAAATAACTATTGAACATCTGCTGACAAGCTGCCCAACATATGAGGAACAGAGACAGCACATATGATCGTCACTAGTACCATTCCTGCACAAACTCGACGCTGGTCACAACAACTCGAGCTGATCATTACTTTTTTCAAACATATTCAAATTGACGTCTGAAAATGTAAGGCATAGAAAAATAAGGCGCATCTCATGACAAACAGAACACAGCTTACAAAGAAGTCGTTGGAAAGTCAGAAGAAAACACATTTTTAAATGGGTTTTCTTTATATTTAAGTGGGATTCACAAGATACACATATATACGGAATGAAACGTGAAATTAGGATAAAGAGATAACGGGAGACATTATTTATAAATCTTCTTCTTCTTCTTCCGTCCTTAGCCACCGACCGTCAAAGCAGTCAGTGGCCATTACGCCTAGTGGCGTCTTAGGGCAACAGCAGATAGGTTTTCTTTGCCATTGTTTCCCATCACGCCTATTGGCGTCTTTAGGGCAATGGCAAATCAATCCATCTGCTGTTGTTTCTGTAATCGAAGTGACTGGCAAACGGGTGATCAGCCCGTTGGTATTTATAAATCTAACAATCACATAATCATCATGATGGGGAACACCAGCCCCCTCCCCCACCCACTTTTTAAAATAAAGGAAGAATGAATGGAAGATATTTACATTTTAAGACAAGTACTCCCTCAGGCATGTCGTACTAGGCCACTAATATGGGGGGTTATGCATGTGGCTGGCAACCTTATCTTGTAAAACAACTTGCCTATAGAAACCACTACTACATGCGCATGTCACGTCAATGTTTTGTGCAGGCTTCCTGTAAGGGACAGGCCACAGTAGTGGCTCTACGCCTCCATAGGCAACCAAACGGAACATGATGATGATGATATACATAAAATATTTATAGAGACATATCAGATAAGGACTATTAACACCAGGGTTGTTGAGAGGCTAAAACATTTTCCGACTCTTGACATTTTAAAAGTCCGACACCGACTACAATTTTTGACCAGTCATATGGCATACACATTTGGAGTAGGAAGTTCGGACATTTGTTCACCGACTCCAAGAATCCGACTCCCGATTCTGAAGCCCTGATTAAAACACAACAATTTACTAGTAAACGCAATGCAAGCTGTCAGAAACAAGACACAATAAACATGTTCTATTGCTTGGAAACCAATCTCACATGCACTGCACATGAGCACACTGTACACTGTAATGTACTCACCACGGAAACATTGTAGCCAGTACTCAAGGGCGTATCACAAGAGCCGCTATTCATCCAGAAATATGACGTCACTAGTATTCAGTTTCTTTGCTGGGTACACACATGTACAGATCACAGCGTGGATAAACAGTCTATGCGCATCTTCTTAAGATGCCTTTCCCAATATCAAAATCTCTTCCTGTGCCAATGTGCACACAGTGCACTGTTTGGCAGAAACAGAAATATATGTATTTTTGTATCCCTGGCGTCCTCCAAAGCGATTCTGGCATGGGTTCTTGCATATAAAAGGCACAGTGATCTAATTAGATATGGCAAGTGTAACGGCAATTGATCTTTTTACAATCACATATTCTAAACGTGTATCGAAGTCGAGGCTCTCACCTTTAAGGCTTAGTCTAAACACATGTCAGATACACCGCAACACCGGATCGACTGACCTTTGCCCTTCCACGTTTGTGTAAACTGCAGGGGGGTGTTAGCATTTATGTGTGCACTGTCAAGGAACAAAAACAAAACAAAGCAAAGATAATAGTGTGAGATACTCGTACAACAAGCGTCCGACTGGCAGAGTGGTTTGTGCGCTGGCCTCTCGCGGTAAATGTACCGGGTCAGTGCCGTCTTAAGGCATGGGCACACTGGGCAGTGCCCAGGGGCCCCACGATTCTAGGGGCCCCATGCTGGGATGCTGCCATATTGTTCATAAGACATCTCTTGGCAGAGTGGATAATTACTCGATCTCTCGCTGGAAAGGCCTGGGATTCAAATCAAACATGACGTCGGTAAGTTGACGAAATTTTGGTTGAAAGTACCATGAAATTATAAATCTATAGGTTTAATTTTATTGACCGTTTACATTTTTATTCCCGTGGGTGGGTAGGGCTGGTAGGGGCCCAGTGCATTGCTTTCCCAGGGCCTACAATGCTGCTAAGACGGCCCTGTACCGGGTTCGAAACACCGTGGCGTCACACCCCAGTCTACCCAGCTGTAAACGGGCACCTGAATCTGCTCTATAGTTATGGAAGCAGCGAGGAAGGGAACTGATACCTCACCTCTCGAAAATAAAGACCTAGAATAGTGAAATCTATAACACATTACTCCCCTACCGCAGTATCTGCTACGTGACTTCCTTTATCTTGTTTTATTATTCGTACAACGAGAAACGAAACTAAATACTCTTCTCCCAACTCTCAATCATTTATCTACTCTACCCATTCATACCACAGTATGGGCTGAACATTTATGCTTACGGCTAACAGGCTTCGTAAGTGGTTAAACTTAAATTCAAGCTTTAGCGAGAGAACTAGTTCGATAACCGGGTGTTCGTATTTCTGTTTCTTAAGATGTCCATGCAAAGTTTGCCATGAAAATTCAAGCCAGGGAGGGTGCCTCCTAAGACACTACATCACCGAGCCCTCTTGAATCGCTTCTCTTCGCCCTATTTATCACCATGGCCTGAAAAACGCTTAATTCTCGAACGCCGAAAAAAAAAAAAATTCCTTCTTGAACATAAGTTAACATTTAACACTCAAATACTACTCCTGTGTTATATTATTTATACCCCTACTTTCTATGTCTCTGCATAAAACTTTAAGTAACCTGATCACTACAAGGTATTTCCTTCTCAAATCCAGGCGGTTCTTCAGAAGCTGTTTGGTCCTACTGTAACAATTTTCATTAAGTTAACTCAAACCACAGCTCTGCTCGATCAAATATCCCATAATTCCTTCCACAGTCTGGTTTTTGTTATTACTGATCAAAACCAACTCTGGGCAAACACATAGGTGCTCAGTCTCCCTCAGCAAATGTTGAAGGATATGAATGCTATTTGTTCCTGTAGCGCGCTGGTTGTATACACGCCGGATGTATCCACTTATTCGTCCATCCCTACTAGTCTTATATCTGATGCCAAATTCCAGCAATCTAAAGCCAGTTTATAGTTTGGACCTTCTTTCTTCTTCACACGCCCTGTCAAATAGTGTAAGGGATTGTGGCAGAGGATATTATGGAAATAGATTTCATATATCTACATTTTTCTTTCACCTGTCTTCACCGGCTTCCTTATGAGCCATGCACGGTTTGTTAACATAAAACCCTCCTACACTCAGAGATCTGTCTCTTTTTCTAATTTAGCACGCCTATTTTATTTTCTGTTCTTTATTTCCTTAGGAATGTTTACCAGCAGACCTATTTAGCTAACGTTGAGCCGGTTACCTGTAATTATAAAGCCAGCGATTGGAAATCGTCGTAATAGGATCAACAGGGAGAGACGGAACGCGTAGAAAGGGGCGACTATTTCAAAAGAGTCGTAATTTTGGCTCAGGTGAAGATAAGCTAATGTAGTTGAAACGTATTTTTCGTCAGACAGTGATCAGGGGAAATAATTTGAGTAGGAGTAGATAATTTGGAACCAAGGGCAGATAATCACAGTTACTCCCCCCTGAATCCGTTCGTTTGGAAGGTAATTAAACACGGTGAGAATCGCCAGATCAAAGGACGGGCTTCGCTCGATTGCCAGAGTCTGCAAGCGGTAAAAGCGTGAATTTTCCCTCTGATTCGCAGATCGACCGAGGAAAAGCCCGAAATCTGAGCGAAGGCGTTAAAAGTAACAAGTCTGAGCGAAGTTCTGCAAATTTAATATATATATATATATATATATATATATATTATATATATAATATATATATATATATATATATATATATATATATCATATATATATATATATATAATATATATATATATATATATATATGCCTTTAAACTCAATTTATCCAGTACCGACAGAATTTCAGAGAACATCTAGCTTCGAATTCTAAGATCCCTTATAACAGTGGAATTACTTAGTTTTTCGATTGGAGATCGTTTATTTCTGTGTTTGTGGTAAATACTATACTAGAAGATCTTTCGGTGTAGAATGATTTAATTGTTAAGTCCGTCATTTTTATTTCACTAAGAGTTTTGTGCAAAGTGACTAGCGAATTAATATAATCTATAGCTAAATTGTTCCGGCTGTAGCGTAAATCTAACTAACTGATATTAACCAGTAAGAGTTATTTTAATCGTCGAGTAAATGCACTATTCATTATGAGTACTGACGAAATATATATTTATTTCTAATTCATGATGATTAAAAATATAAATGACTGCGCTTATTTCATGGAGACTTTTATTAAACGATTCAATATGAGATACACGGGTAGTTCTATTCATAGATAAATAATGGAGCGTATGAATATATTATATTTTATGCGGGTTAAGGATAGGATTGTGAATACTATATTATGGTTAAGTATTTGTATTCTTTCTCCTTTACACAGTATTGGGTCACACCCAAAACTACCAGCGGCTTCCAGATAAATCTGAGAATAACCTTACAAAAGAACATTTTTTTACTTAGTATCTTGGTCTTCAAGGAAAACCTGTCTGGCTTCGTGTCTACACCCAGAAAGAGACAGAGTAACAACCCAAAGAACATTAAGAATAAATTTTGTAACTGTAGTAAAATCTGTGTGAACAAACGCTAAATTCCACAGCACGTTCAATTTGCATACCGAAGTAAGGGCCTAAACGATTTGCCGCGGTTTAACATTAATACCATGACGGGCGTTCGAAAGACCCCCTTTTTCTCGACCCGCGTTCTGGACATATATTCACACGGTTGGATTTGGCAGACGATATATACACACACGCAATGTGCTGCATGCATAAGGTAGTTTAAAATAAAAGGGAAAATTAAGGTTAACGTCCGATAAGGTAGTTTAAAATAAAAGGAAAAAAAAAATTAAGGTTAACGTCCTATATTTTTTTTCTTTTGAAAATGCCGTACTGAATGGAATAGGAGAGAAAATGTTTTAATTGAAGCATTGTAGGAAACAACACGATACTAGGCATTAGAAAGACATAAAAGAATAAATATGTACTGACTGTGAATAGATAACAGCAGGATTAATAAGTATGTATGAGTATTTAAAACTATTAAGAAATAAAGAAGTTGGACAGAAGTCAGATAGACAGATCTCGTTTTCGCCCGTAGGTGGGGTAAAAGGGGAAGGAGTCCTTAATTTGAATATTTGAGGTCAGTTTTATTTGAAAAGGAACGCTATTTATTAAACAGTCTATGATTGGCTGTAGTGTACTAGACTAACGGTTGTATAAAAAACAAATTAGTATTGGGTATAGGGGGCCACTAGATGAAAAATTTCTTACACTAAAGACGTGTTGTTATAGACAAGGCCAAGAGTACTGTCTTGTTTGCTAATTCTGTACAGTCAGCGATCTGGATTTGTTTCCATATATCGCCCTATTTTGGTGTATAAAATTTCTTTGATTGTGGTAAATATGAAACCTTTATATCAACATTTATATTGTCATTTGTATCATGTATGCATTATCGACTCTGTATGAACCTAAAAGGGGAAACATTTTAGAATCTGGAGGGAAGCTACATCAAAACTCTGTGTTGTTTCACAGCGTTGTTAGGAAACAGTATTACCTGGTGTAGAAAAGCAGGCAGGCTTTCTGTCCATCATGGGGAGAAAAAGATAATTAAATATTTAGGATGAAAAGAAAAAGTTGTGTTTATGACATAAGACAGGAAAGATCACTGGCCTGTCTTCTTCAGCAAGTCACGTGATTGTACATGACTTGATAGTATTAATGTAAATGGTTTCCTTTATCAAGGCAAAGGTCAAAAGGTGGTTTGAATGTTATTTATCCAGAAGATGTTAGCAAGCTAATTAAGGACGTTAACTAATTGTTTAGTTACCATACTGATGTCTGATGATATTGCCATGTTAGAATAATGAAAGAGAGAGATTATTAGATGCTGAGTGGGGACAACATTTGTATTGTTCCAGATAGTTTCATATACGAGTGAAAGTGAGCCCAGGTGACTAATAACACCTGTCCTTAAAAGTATGCAGTGAGGCCTAATACTGAGTGCCCACACAGTGATTCATCCCTATAGAAGCAGAAGCAGTGTTTGGCAGTGGATGCTGGCGTTTATACATACTTCAACCTGCCTGGTTCCAGATACCTCAGAATAAGACTTGTCTGGGAAATTGATATCACAAAACACTTCCACTCTCTCAGTTTTCCCAAAAGATAGAGTATCAGACAGTGAGGAACAAAAAAACGTTCAATAAACTTGTACCCTCCCTTTTCTAGGAGCAAGAAATACTTGACATTTTCCCAGCTTGAAACATATAAGTAATTGTGGGATAACACCGACTCAATGACAGTTGTAAAATAATTAGTTGTAAATAATTTCATTATCATGTTGAGTTGATTATTCCTGTGTCAGAAGCATAACTAGATACAGGAAAATAAATTATAAAAAAATAAGTTACCTTCCAAACTTTACTCAGTGACTTGTTTAATCATTGTTTATTAGTAATAGGTGTAGTTGTTGTCTTGTTCATACATTTCATCACAGTGCATATACCCTAGACACTTGCTAGACAACATACACACACCAATACATTTCTGTAGGGGAAGATATATAATCGGGTGAGGTCGTGGTGGAAGCAGACAAGTACCCTGTAAACTTATTTGTATTTAATAAACCTCAGGGACTTGCATAGCTGACCTCACACCAGATACCATTAATATAATATTGAAACCAATAATAACAACTAATTCACCACAGTAACAGGGCCTATAGATCCAGATTTCTTTTTCCCATTTTTTCATATACATTCAGCCTGTGGTGGCAACAAAATCAAACATTTGACATAATCAAACTTGTGACATTTTCCGACTATTGACCATTTGTGGTGTGACAAGGCATTTTGTACTGAGAGAAGTTACCGACCTGCCATTCCTATGTACTGGAAATCTCAAGCTATTGACACTGTGAGCACTGTTAAATTTCTTACCTGGTCTAATTAATGTGACATAAACAGAAGTCCTAAATAAAAGTAACAAAGTGAACGTTCCCCAGAGAAGTGGATTTAATCTGTCTTTGAGGAGCTTGGGTTTTCTTTGCCAAAATAACACTGGATTTGCTGTGTGCGTGTGTCCTAAAGATTGTTCCAGAAGGTGCAAACCAAGTATTAGGTAAGAACGAATGCACGTGGCCACGGTTGTCTGAGAAGAGAGGAAGGATGAATGAATAATTCTCTTATATATATATATATATGCCCAATGGGCTGATCACCCGTTGGCTTGTCACACCGATTACGGAAACAACGGCAGATGGATCTATTTGTTGTTGCCCTAAAGACGCCGCTAGGCGTGATGGGAAACTACAACAGAGAAGATCAATCTGCTGTTGCCCTTAAGACGCCACAAGGCGTGATGGCCTCTGACTGCTTGGTCGGTCTTTGGCTAAGGATGGAAGAAGATATATATATA
>JAMPIV010007161.1:0-72580 GCA_024509875.1 Oreohelix idahoensis
TGGAGTCTCTGCAATTTCTGTGTCATCGTCACTTGCTTCTTCAACTTCACCAGCTGCTTCATGCACTGTTTTGCTTGTCTGTACTTCGGTCAATATCGCTTGGAAAAATCCTTCTGGGTCAGGTTCATTACAGGTTGCCACCTCATCATCCATTGCAACAAAACCTTCAAAATCTACTCCTTCGAATTCTGCCATTGGTGATGGACTGTCCGATGGGGCGAAAACGTCAAGTTCTTGGGTTGTGACAAATCCACATTTCTTAAAACACTTCTGTATCGTTTCCGGCTGAACTTTATTCCAAGCAGAACTGATCCAGAGGACAGCATCCAGAGCGTTAACTGATGCAGCGGATGAAGTTGCTTCCACAGGCGGACCACAGATCTGTGTTTTAGTAATGACCCACTGCAGGAGCTGGGCACGGTAGTGCATTTTAAATGTTTTGATGATGCCTTGGTTAAGAGGTTGAGTTTTTGAGGTCGTGTTTGGAGGCAGAAATTTCAGTGTCACGTTTGTGAGATGTTCCACTTGTGAGTGGCAAGGACAGTTGTCTACTGTCATTAGAATAGACCGTTTCTTCTTCATTTCTTGGTCGATGCCCCTTACCCACTCCTCAAATAAGGCGCCAGTCATCCATGTGGATTTGTTTGATCTCCAAGTGATGGGGAGGTCTTCGGGCTTCAGGTTCTTGAATGCGCGTGGCTTTGCCGACTTACCAATCACCAAGGGCTTTAGTTTCTCTCCGGTTGAGCTAGCGCGAAGCATAACTGTGAAACGTTCTTTGGAAAGTTTTCCGCTCTTACATTTGTCACCCTTCATGGCGAGGCTCCTGTCAGGCATCGCCTTGAAAAAGAGTCCGCACTCGTCAGCATTAAAGATGTCGTCGTCTTTGAAGCCTCTGGCGAAGTAAGGAAACGGTTTGATGAACTCTTCCACAGCTTCTACTGGAACTTCATTGGATTCACCACACAACACTTTCTGGGAGATCGCATGTCGCAGTTTAAATTTCTCGAGCCAACCACTTGATGCTTGGAAATCTTCTGCCACCCCGAATTCCCTTGCGAATTTTTTAGCAACTTCTTGAATCATCGGCCTGGAGATTCGGGCATTAACTGCCTTCATTTGTTTGAACCAGTTTAATGTGGCTTCACTGACTTCATCTAGGGGAGTTTTCCTCCTTTTCTGCTGTAGATCTCCGCTATCCTTACCACATCTCTCCAAGTACTCATGTTTATGTTTTTGGATGTTGCTAACTGGGTCTTGCTAACCCCAAAATGTTCTGCCGTCTTTCTTTGGCTGCTGCTTTCCAGAAAATGTAGAAGATCAACCTTTTCCTTCATTGTCAGCTCCTTGAGTTCTTTCCTTTGGGCCATCAAAAAGGTTAGGTTAATTTTGTCAACGATAAAGTGTAAAAAACACAGTCTGGGAGAGAACTTACAGTTTAGTAGTTGAATTACTATCAACCGGCAGGGCAGTCATAGCAAGAATGAAGATTTTGCTTAGAAATTGGTCTTTTTATACTGCATGTTTGCGAAAAAATCAAAGAGGTTAGGTTAATTTTCTTTGTCGACAAGCATCATTCGAAAAGCGGTCAGAAAGCCTGTGCCGACAAAATTCAAAGACGCTGATTTTTTTTTAAACTGGTCAAGTAATAGAGGGTAAATTACTATTGTGTGTCACAGTCCAAGTGGTCATGATACAACATACAGAGGTGGTCAACTTATAGAGGTCGTCTTCCATTGAGTACATGTGGTGCGTGTCCGGTCTATGAAAATGTGGTCAACTTTGAGAGGTGGTCAATGTAGGGAGGTGGTCAACTATGGAGGTTCTACTGTATATAAATATTCATGTTAGTTTTTATATATCTGATAGGAATGTAAAGTGACTTCATTTTTTGAAATAGACAGAGTTCCAGTCCCTCACGCAATTAGAGGTCACCAACGTTTACCACCACCGAGGAAAGTTTTGTAGTTTTATTCCATCACTTTGAAGGATCTACATGTAAGACACTTTTCTGGAGCTAGCACCTTTGGTCCCACGAAAGCGGACAGGCTGTCGCTCAGTTTGTTTATTTGGTCAGCAGAAGATAAACAGCGTCTTCCAGCCCCTCACGCAATTAGAGGTCACCAATGATAGCACCAACAAGGAAAGTTTTGTAGGCTTATTCCCTCACCTTGAAGGGTCTACATGTAAGACACTTTTCTGGAGCTAGCACCTTTGGTCCCACGAAAGCGGACAGGCTGTCGCTCAGTTTGTTTATTTGGTCAGCAGAAGATAAACAGCGTCTTCCAGCCCCTCACGCAATTAGAGGTCACCAACGTTTAGCACCAACAAGGAACGTTTTGTAGGCTTATTCCCTCACCTTGAAGGATCTACCTGTAGGACACTTTTCTGGAGCTGGCACATTTGGTCCCACGAAAGCGGACAGACTGACACGCAGTTTTATTCATTTGGTAAACTATAGGTAAATAGAGTCTTCCAGCCCACCTCGCGCAATTAGAGGTCACTAATGATAGCACCAACAAGGAAAGTTTTGTAGGCTTATTCCCTCGCCTTGAAGGATCTACATGTAAGACACTTTTCTGGAACTATTACATTTGGTCCCACGAAAGCGGGCGGACTGACACTCAGGTTATTCATTTCTCTGTGTTATACAGGTTTTATGATCGGTTGTGTGTGTGTGTTGTTATTGGTGTATTTGGCATACAGTATTTTGATTATTGATGATTATTGATGAATTGTATGCTGTGTATGATAATATGCATTATTTTCATGCTTTTATTCTTTAATAAAGTTTACACATTTTATTAATGCACTGTTCACGACCCTTTCATCCATAATTAACTTGTTTTAGCTCTTTACTATAATCTTCATGTTTGATAAGAGAAAAGAGTGAGAGCAGGAGGTGCTTAGACAGTATAAGTGAGTTGAGGGCTTGGAGAGAGTAATAACTTTAATAACTCTTCTCCAGGTTTGTCTCAAGTCCATCTCCTATTACACTTTATCTATGTGTAAGCTATAACTCTGTCAGTCCACTATCCCTTGTCGATTTCACTACTATTGTCCAACTCGACAAATACTCTACAATTAACTCAACCACGACATTAATGGGAGCCCGTCCGAGATTCTTGAACCCATCTAGTACGACATAAATGGGTCGCTCTTCGGGACGTTGAGCTACATCTGCAGCAATCGCAACAGATGAGGTCGCAGACTGGTATGAATCTCTCACAAGATTCTATCTTGATTCTTAGAGTTTAGTGTTCTGCAGATTATAGGAATTGCTATCCCCTAGACATATCGAACTATTTCTTTTGGAGGAAGTCTGAACAGCGCTTTTCTCCACAGCAATCATAAATATTAAGTTACATTTATTGTTCATGTTACACATGAGACAGCTGGTAAAGGTTGATGGTATCACTGCTGAGTTTTTTTGGGTTGGTAAATCTGACGACTCTTGTTGTAAAAGTCAGAAAAAAAAATTTTTAAGGGTTAAATATTTTTTTCAGGAGTAGCTCTTTAACCTGAGATAAGAAGCTACAGATAGTCAGTTACTAGCTTGCATCTGTATAAAGGGAGGGTGTTCATTCGGATGATAGTAACCAATAGCTAAGTACTGACAGAAGTTGGATAAGATTTTGAGTTATGATTATAGGATGTTCCAATGACATGTAACGGAGTCTATGGAAAAGATAAATTACTGTCATTTTAGTCCGTGTTCCTCGAACTTTAAAAAGGGGGGGCGGGGGGGGGGGGGGCACCTGTCACAGTGACTATTACAGTAGAACTCCATTTATCCGAACCCCAATTATCCGAACATCCAATTATCCGAACACTTTTTCGAGAAAAAAAAATCAGGCGCCACCAGTCATGTTAGACTTTATTTTTGAATCTTTTGATGCTGCAAGCTTCAAATGTGTGCGAACAATTTGTAGAGGATGGAATGGGCTAATGGTCGGTCGCTTACGTACAGGAAGTCAGTTAGATCATAAAGTCAGTTAATATCTGGTTTACCAATCTAGTGTACGTGTGCGTTCTAGGCAGAACACTGGCTAAACAGACAGTTCAACTTAAAATAATTGTGTCTGCTACTACAGCAGAATACTTTTGGTGTGCAAGTATTTCTCTGTGCGATATGGCATCTTCCAGAAGGCCTAAAGCATATAAAAGGAACCGCAATGTTTTGTCAATTGAAACGAAAACAGAAATTATCAAGAGCCTAGGAAAAGGTGAAACTGTGTCTTCACTTGCGAGGATTTTCAATGTTGGGAAAGCTACCGTCTTTGACATCAAAAGTAACAAGGATAAAATTATGAGTTTTGCATCGAAATTGGATAGTGAAAATGGGTCGAAGAAACGTAAACCATGAGACATGCGAAAGATTTGAAATTGGAAGAGGCTTTATATATATGGTTTGTGCAAAGAAGAAGCAAAGGGGAAACTATCTCTGGTTCTCTATTGTGTGAAAAGGCACTTCAGTTCAACAATCAACTTGACTGTCCTTCTGACTTTAAGGCTAGCCAGGGATGGTTAAGAAACTTTAAATCTCGTCATGGCATACGAGAATTGGAGATCCAAGGGGAATCCTTATCTACCGATGAAACTGCCGCTGAAAATTTTAAAGAAACATTCTTGGCTTTTTTGGAAAAAGAAGGTTATTCACTCGATGTGTAATAATGCCGATGAGACTGGCTTATGCTGGAAATCATTGCCTCAAAAATCACTTGCATCTCAGCGCGAAGCAGCTTCCCCTGTGTTTAAAAAGTGCAAAGAGAGAGAGTAACAATTTTGGTAGCCGCGAATGCCAGTGGAAGTCATCGTTTACCGGTGCTAATGATCGGTAAAGCCAAAAAACCACGTTGTTTTAGAATGTGACATGTCTCCCATTGTGCTACAAAGCACAGAAGAGTGCTTGGATGAATAGTGAAATATTTCTTGATTGGTATACAAATCAGTTCATCCCAAATGTGAAGAGGTTGAGAGAACAAGAAAAGAAAACTGGAAAAGTAATTCTTCTACTGGACAATGCACCATCTCATCCAGAGACGGATACATTGAATGCAGTTGATGCACATTTTAAAGTAATTTTTTCTGCCTCCCAATGTAACAGCACTGATTCAACCAATGGATCAGGGTGTTATAGCAAAGCTTAAAAAGATGTACAAGAATGAAGTCATGCGTCGTTTATTGTTGGCTGAAGATGAAGAAAGTGTGGTGGCGTTTTCCAAAAAGCTTAATCTTAAAGACTGCTGATATAAGTTAGCTGATGCTTGGACCACCCTGTCACAAGATAATCTCAACAAGGCTTGGAATAGATTGCTTGGGAAAAAAGGAGGAAATGAAACTACTGTAGTGGACACAAATGATGATTGTATAAATGAAGTTGTGGAACTGTTTCAAGCAATGCCCGGATTTTCGGCCTGTGACAAAGATGATGCACACATGTGGCTAGAAGATGATAATGATTCTGGTTTTCAGTTTTTGAATGACGAAAAAATTTTGTCTTTTGTGCAAGAAGAAAACCAAATACATGTAGTGACCGATGATGAAGACACCTCAGAAGTACATGATGTACTTGTAGATTATGAAGAAAACCCAAAAAACGTCGACCAAGTCCTGAAGAGGCCTTTATAGCACTAGAAACAGCGATGGCTTGGTACGAGCAAGAAGATGACAGCTGTCCTACACAGCTTCTGCTGTTGAAGAGAATGCGGGACTTAGCAGCCAAAAGGAGACTATCCAGTTTGGTGCAAAAGAGGATTCCTCATTATTTTAAATAGTGGGCTACATCTGTGCAAGTACATATATACGTAAGTTGTGCCTGGTTTTGAATCGTTTGTAATGTTATTTTGAAAATATTTCTCTTTCTTAAAAAAAATAATTAATACAAGTAGTACATGCACTGCAGTGTAATGAAAGATTTTGGTGATACAGTGATCTAATACAGTGTGGGTATTATTATTACAGTACAAGTAAATATGTTTTATAGTGTAATTTCCTTGTGATGGTTAATTATTTTTAGAAATATGTGTACATGTACTCGATACATTATGCAATCCAATTATCCGAACATTTGATTATCCGAACGATGCTCGGTCCCATGGGGTTCGGATAAATGGAGTTCTACTGTAATTTATTTTTTATCATCACGTCCGATTCTTTTTAATACTCTTAATGTTCTGGTTTCCATGTCATTTTATATTTTCTTTCCTACCTTCGTGGCCCTATTTTTTCACCTTTTCAAACCCCACCCGCGGTTTGTTTACGTTCTGGCCTTCAACGGTCAGCGTAGCGGTAACGTAATGTTATCTAAACGCACCTGTGGTTCGTTTGACCAGAGAAACATTCCTCTGGTCGCTTTAAGTCTTTGATCGCGTTGAACGAGTGAACGGGTTTCTGTGAAAGAAACGGCTCGTTAGCAGGGACCAATCTTCTGAGGTCGGTAAACTAGTTTGATCTTCAATTCAGGAGAGATTTGTTGTGGCCCCTGATCATAATATTATGCATGTCTCTACCTGAAGGAATTTTCTTGCGGTTGTTGACTTCTGATGTCTCTAGAATAAACCTTGTCTTACTCCTCATTACGCATTACGCCGATACATCTGTAGAAACAAGCCATGCCAGGTGTTTATTGGTAAACTAGAAGAGTAGAAGGGTTAATAAGTCTAACACACTCGTGAATATTTTCCTGGCCCGAGATAGACCATCATGAGATAAGGCAGACTTTAACACAGAACTAAATGTTAAGGCCTATCTCTAGTCATTTTTCGGGGTGAGTTGACATGTCTTATTAATATATAAATATTCATGTTAGTTTTTATATATCTGATAGGAATGTAAAGTGACTTCATTTTTTGAGGATTTCTCCGGGTAAATTTAATTCAGTGATAATGTAGCGCTGTCTACGGCCTTAGTTAAGTGGTGCTTAAACTGTTACGGTTTATAATGGGAAATGATAAACTTACAATAACAGATACTAGGCGTAGAATCAGTTCATACAATGCTTACCATTGGGTTAAGAGTCAGCAAAATTAACTGTCATTTCTGCAAGATAAGGTCAGAGGTGTGGATCATTCACTTAACACTGAATTATAGGAGAAAGTCACTCATTCCTTTTTTGATAGATATTTCTAGTGGCAAGGGAGAATCATTTTATGCTTACTTGTGTGGCTAGGCACTAGTCTATAACTTTCACAGAAAGCAGTCACCAGGCATAGATATAATTATATCGTATGATTCAGTCACAACTGTATTACTATAGCAAGAACATTGCATTTTCTATGTACTCATTTTTTGAATGTTAATATATTTCCCCAAGGGGACGTATGATTTATTTGTGTAATGTCACATGCTGTAATCTGTTTATGTAATTCATTTATGGTTGTAAGATGAATAAGCATATCCATTTAACTGTAACTACAAGGTTAGGTTTCCTGTATGTTTAGTTGGAAGAAGAGGAGTAGATTGTTGCTGTCAGAACGATTACTGACAGGTACCTGGGTGTACAAAAGATATTAAGCCTATGCGGGCACATGCTATAATTGATAGAGTGGAAGGAGCGGAGTATAACATGTTATAAAACATTAGAGGGATTTTGTTGTTGCTTGATGTAAAAGGTGTCTCTTTTGGGTCTCAGTTTCAGGGATACCGAATTGCTAGAGTCAAGTCTCCAGTCAGGCGAAGAATGTCATATACTCTTTGGTCTAGAGGGATGCTGAATACAGCTAGCAATCACGAGTCGTCACCCCCATTCCTGAACCTAAACCCTTTGTCAACGCCAAGTTAAGCTCACGCAGTGCAACGAGCCAACGCTAAATCTGAAATCATCTCAGGCAGTAGTAGTTCTCTACTCGCCTATTGGATTACCAGTCAGAGCATTGCAGCTTCCAGAATATCAAAACCGCCCAGCATGTCTATAGCAGAATCTGATATCACCCGCCTTTGTGTGCCTAAACGGGGCACTCAGCCAAACCACAGCCAAACTCGTTTAAACCGGATTTAATGCCAAGCAAGCAATAGCGCCGGATAAGAGCGCCTGGTTCTCTTCGTCCCCAAATAACTTCGTCTGGTGTAGTTCTGGGTTATGAAAACCTCGCACTTAGGAGCGGCCAGCAAGAGAAATAGACAGAGTTCCAGCCCGTCACGCAATTAGAGGTCACCAACGTTTACCACCACCGAGGAAAGTTTTGTAGTTTTATTCCATCACTTTGAAGGATCTACATGTAAGACACTTTTCTGGAGCTAGCACCTTTGGTCCCACGAAAGCGGACAGGCTGTCGCTCAGTTTGTTTATTTGGTCAGCAGAAGATAAACAGCGTCTTCCAGCCCCTCGCGCAATTAGAGGTCACCAATGATAGCACCAACAAGGAAAGTTTTGTAGGCTTATTCCCTCACCTTGAAGGGTCTACATGTAAGACACTTTTCTGGACCTGGCACATTTGGTCCCACGAAAGCGGACAGGCTGTCGCTCAGTTTGTTTATTTGGTCAGTAGAAGATAAACAGCGTCTTCTTGCGCCTCACGCAATTAGAGGTCACCAACGTTTAGCACCACCGAGGAAAGTTTGTAGGCTTATTCCCTCGCCTTGAAGTATCTACATGTATGACACTTTTCTGGAGCTAGCGCCTTTGGTCCCACGAAAGCGGATAGGCTGTCGCTCAGTTTGTTTATTTGGTCAGCAAGCGATAAACAGCGTCTTCCAGCCCCTCATGCAATTAGAGGTCACCGACGTTTAGCACCAACAAGGAAAGTTTTGTAGGCTTATTCCCTCACCTTGAAGGATCTACATGTAAGACACTTTTCTGGAGCTAGCACCTTTGGTCCCACGAAAGCGGACAGGCTGTCGCTCAGTTTGTTTATTTGGTCAGCAGAATATACACAGCGTCTTCCAGCCCCTCACGCAATTAGAGGTCACCAACGTTTAGCACCAACAAGAAAGGTTTTGTAAGCTTATTCCCTCACCCTTAAGGATCTACATGTAAGACACTTTTCTGGAGCTGGCACATTTGGGCCCACGAAAGCGGACAGACTGACACGCAGTTTTATTCATTTGGTAAACCAGAGGTAAATAGAGTCTTCCAGCCCACCTCACGCAATTAGAGGTCACCAATGATAGCACCAACAAGGAAAGTTTTGTAGGCTTAATGCCTTGCCTTGAAGGATCTATATGTAAGACACTTTTCTGGAACTATTACATTTGGTCCCACGAAAGCGGGCGGACTGACACTCAGGTTATTCATTTCTCTGTTTTCTACAGGTTTTATGATCGGTTGTGTGTGTGTTGTTGTTGGTGTATTTGGCATATTTTGATTATTGATGATTATTGATGAATTTTATGCTGTTTATGATAATATGCATTATTTTCATGCTTTTCGTCTTTAATAAAATTTACACATTTTATTAATGCACTGTTCACGACCCTTTCATCTATAATTAACTTGTTTTAGCTCTTTACTATAATCTCTTTGTTTGATACGTCAAAAGTCTCCAGTGGCATCCGCCTATCTCAAAAGTCTCCAGTGGCATCCGCCTAACGGCAGTCACAGTAAGCCGGTCGTTTGCGATTTTCATTCTCCGGTTCATCTTCATCTTGAAATACTATCTCAAAAGTCTCCAGTGGCATCCGCCTAACGGCAGTCACAGTAAGCCGGTCGTTTGCGATTTTCATTCTCCGGTTCATCTTTATCTTGAACTACTATCTCAAAAGTCTCCAGTGGCATCCGCCTAACGGCAGTCACAGTAAGCCGGTCGTTTGCGATTTTCATTCTCCGGTTCATCTTCATCTTGAAATACTATCTCAAAAGTCTCCAGTGGCATCCGCCTACCGGCAGTCACAGTAAGCCGGTCGTTTGCGATTTTTATTCTCCGGTTCATCTTCATCTTGAACTACTATCTCAAAAGTCTCCAGTGGCATCCGCCTAACGGCAGTCACAGTAAGCCTTTCGTTTGCGATTTTCATTCTCTGGTTTATCTTCATCTTGAAATACTATCTCAAAAGTCTCCAGTGGCATCCGCCTAACGGCAGTCACAGTAAGCCGGTCGTTTGCGATTTTCATTCTCCGGTTCATCTTTATCTTGAACTACTATCTCAAAAGTCTCCAGTGGCATCCGCCTACCGGCAGTCACAGTAAGCCGGTCGTTTGCGATTTTCATTCTCTGGTTTATCTTCATCTTGAAATACTATCTCAAAAGTCTCCAGTGGCATCCGCCTAACGGCAGTCACAGTAAGCCGGTCGTTTGCGATTTTCATTCTCCGGTTCATCTTTATCTTGAACTACTATCTCAAAAGTCTCCAGTGGCATCCGCCTAACGGCAGTCACAGTAAGCCGGTCGTTTGCGATTTTCATTCTCCGGTTCATCTTCATCTTGAAATACTATCTCAAAAGTCTCCAGTGGCATCCGCCTAACGGCAGTCACAGTAAGCCGGTCGTTTGCGATTTTCATTCTCCGGTTCATCTTCATCTTGAAATACTATCTCAAAAGTCTCCAGTGGCATCCGCCTAACGGCAGTCACAGTAAGCCGGTCGTTTGCGATTTTCATTCTCCGGTTCATCTTCATCTTGAAATACTATCTCAAAAGTCTCCAGTGGCATCCGCCTAACGGCAGTCACAGTAAGCCGGTCGTTTGCGATTTTCATTCTCCGGTTCATCTTCATCTTGAACTACTATCTCAAAAGTCTCCAGTGGCATCCGCCTAACGGCAGTCACAGTAAGCCGGTCGTTTGCGATTTTCATTCTCCGGTTCATCTTCATCTTGAAATACTATCTCAAAAGTCTCCAGTGGCATCCGCCTAACGGCAGTCACAGTAAGCCGGTCGTTTGCGATTTTCATTTTCCGGGTCATCTTTATCTTGTACTACTATCTCAAAAGTCTCCAGTGGCATCCGCCTACCGGCAGTCACAGTAAGCCGGTCGTTTGCGATTTTTATTCTCCGGTTCATCTTCATCTTGAAATACTATCTCAAAAGTCTCCAGTGGCATCCGCCTAACGGCAGTCACAGTAAGCCGGTCGTTTGCGATTTTCATTCTCCGGTTCATCTTTATCTTGAAATACTATCTCAAAAGTCTCCAGTGGCATCCGCCTAACGGCAGTCACAGTAAGCCGGTCGTTTGCGATTTTCATTCTCCGGTTCATCTTCATCTTGAACTACTATCTCAAAAGTCTCCAGTGGCATCCGCCTAACGGCAGTCACAGTAAGCCGGTCGTTTGCGATTTTCATTCTCCGGTTCATCTTCATCTTGAAATACTATCTCAAAAGTCTCCAGTGGCATCCGCCTAACGGCAGTCACAGTAAGCCGGTCGTTTGCGATTTTCATTCTCCGGTTCATCTTCATCTTGAAATACTATCTCAAAAGTCTCCAGTGGCATCCGCCTAACGGCAGTCACAGTAAGCCGGTCGTTTGCGATTTTCATTCTCCGGTTCATCTTCATCTTGAAATACTATCTCAAAAGTCTCCAGTGGCATCCGCCTACGGCAGTCACAGTAAGCCGGTCGTTTGCGATTTTCATTCTCCGGTTCATCTTTATCTTGAAATACTATCTCAAAAGTCTCCAGTGGCATCCGCCTAACGGCAGTCACAGTAAGCCGGTCGTTTGCGATTTTCATTCTCCGGTTCATCTTCATCTTGAAATACTATCTCAAAAGTCTCCAGTGGCATCCGCCTAACGGCAGTCACAGTAAGCCGGTCGTTTGCGATTTTCATTCTCCGGTTCATCTTTATCTTGAACTACTATCTCAAAAGTCTCCAGTGGCATCCGCCTAACGGCAGTCACAGTAAGCCGGTCGTTTGCGATTTTCATTCTCCGGTTCATCTTCATCTTGAAATACTATCTCAAAAGTCTCCAGTGGCATCCGCCTAACGGCAGTCACAGTAAGCCGGTCGTTTGCGATTTTCATTCTCCGGTTCATCTTCATCTTGAACTACTATCTCAAAGTCTCCAGTGGCATCCGCCTAACGGCAGTCACAGTAAGCCGGTCGTTTGCGATTTTCATTCTCCGGTTCATCTTTATCTTGAAATACTATCTCAAAAGTCTCCAGTGGCATCCGCCTAACGGCAGTCACAGTAAGCCGGTCGTTTGCGATTTTCATTCTCCGGTTCATCTTTATCTTGAACTACTATCTCAAAAGTCTCCAGTGGCATCCGCCTAACGGCAGTCACAGTAAGCCGGTCGTTTGCGATTTTCATTCTCCGGTTCATCTTCATCTTGAACTACTATCTCAAAAGTCTCCAGTGGCATCCGCCTAACGGCAGTCACAGTAAGCCGGTCGTTTGCGATTTTCATTCTCCGGTTCATCTTCATCTTGAAATACTATCTCAAAAGTCTCCAGTGGCATCCGCCTAACGGCAGTCACAGTAAGCCGGTCGTTTGCGATTTTCATTCTCCGGTTCATCTTCATCTTGAAATACTATCTCAAAAGTCTCCAGTGGCATCCGCCTAACGGCAGTCACAGTAAGCCGGTCGTTTGCGATTTTCATTCTCCGGTTCATCTCTTTATCTTGAAATACTATCTCAAAAGTCTCCAGTGGCATCCGCCTAACGGCAGTCACAGTAAGCCGGTCGTCTGCGATTTTCATTCTCCGGTTCATCTTCATCTTGAACTACTATCTCAAAAGTCTCCAGTGGCATCCGCCTACCGGCAGTCACAGTAAGCCGGTCGTTTGCGATTTTTATTCTCCGGTTCATCTTCATCTTGAAATACTATCTCAAAAGTCTCCAGTGGCATCCGCCTACCGGCAGTCACAAAATAACAAATCAAACTGGAATGGTAATAATCATGGCTCGAGACATCGAGATAATAGTTACTATAGAGGACGACGAGATAATTCTAACAATTATACTCGGAATCGATCTCATTCTCGGGGATCATCTCAGTACAACCATAATACAGGGGCGGCAGTTACAAATAATACTACCCCTATAGCTCAGGTCCCACTTGACGATAATACAACACAGTCTTCTGCTGCATGTTTTGCTATTAATTATAATGTGGCAAATAGTTGCCAACAATGCAATCTTATTTTTCAGAAGGCGAAAGAAACAGTGCTTAACTGCGGACATATTACACCAGAGGTAGGTCTTGCAGTCAACGATGGAACAGGCTTACTAATTTTTAACAGGGGAATCGTTAATGGATCCGTCGTCTCAGTGCTGAGAGATTCAGGATCCACGACGATTGGGTTACGTCAGTCGCTGGTACATCCTAGCTGTGCGACAGGAGAATACGTCCGCTGCATGACATTTGGTGGAACTATTGAGTTTTACCCCACAGCTATTGTTCATATTAGAACACCCTTTTTCACAGGAAATGTAAAAGTATGTATGCTAAAAAAGCCTATTGCTGATCTGATGGTTGGTCGTATACACGGCAGTAAAGATTGTACTCCAGATGAGATCATAGAATGGGAGAAACATAACCTATGCACTGGAAACGCCGTGACGACTAGAGCGCAGACTCAACTCATGGAGAAAGTTGGTGATAATAAAATGGATGCAGACAACCAAGAGGAATTTGTAGTCAATTCACCTATTGACAGGGAAACATTTGCAACCAAACAAAAAGAGGATAAATCTTTAAAAAAAATTTTTAAGCTGGTTGATAAAGTTGACAATCTATCCTCAGGTAATAATAACAAACATTGGTTTGTTATTAAAAATGACATATTGATTAGATGTTTTAATGACAAATCACAAATGAAACAACAAGTTATGGTCCCGTATACTTTTAGACGGTACATTCTTCAACATGCGCATGACTCACAGTGTGCTGGACATATGGGATATACTCGAACACGATCTCGAGTACTGTCTTCATTCTTTTGGCCAGGAGTGTCAAGAGATATTTCGCAGTATGTACGTTCCTGTACTACATGCCAAGAAGTGAAAGCACGTGGAGCTTTTCACACGGCGCCTATTCAGGCTTGCGATATCTCAGTAAGACCTTTTGACAAGATGGCCATAGATATTATTGGTCCATTGCTACCATCGGCCAGAGGACATAGATTCGTCCTTACGTGCATTGATTTGTGCACACGATGGCCAGAAGCTATCCCATTAAAGACCACCACTACCACAGATGTAGCTGATGCACTACATCTCATCTTTTCTAGAATAGGGTTTCCTAGAAAACTTTTATCAGACCATGGGTCACAGTTCATATCTGACACCATGAAGGAAGTCATGAAAACTTGGAACATTGATAGGAATTTAAGTAGTATTTATCATCCTATGAGTAATGGTGCAGTTGAAAGACTTAACCGTACACTTAAACAACTACTACATAAGGTTACTGTTAAGCACCCTCATGACTGGGACAGAGCACTCCCAGCTGTTCTATTTGCTTATCGGGAGGTACCGCATGAACAAACTGGCTTCTCTCCCTTTGAATTAGTTTTTGGTGCTCCCCCAAGAGGTCCTATGGGACTAATAAAAGACTTATTAATTGACGTGGAGATGACTCAGGACACTCAGTCATCTTACGAGTATGTGATTAATCTTCGGAAGAACATTATTGAGTCTTGCCAGTTGGCAACAGCTTCTTCTGAGGCTGCAAAAGCTAAGGCTCGATCTCTACAAAATAGGTCTCGACGATTACGCCAATTATTCCCAGGCGATGAGGCTTATGTGTTACTTCCTCACAATAACAATAAATTATTGATATCTTGGAATGGTCCTTACAAAGTCATTGATAAAATTTCCGACGTTGATTACGTCTTAGATATCAAGGGACACAAAAAGATATTTCATATTAACATGCTCAAGCAATTTCATACACGTCCTGAACACTTACAGTCAATTTTTCATGAACTAGATGACAACACAGTATCTACTTGTTATTATTCCAACTTATCCGTCATCCAGGAAGAAGAATCTTCTTTTCCTGAGGTACAGTTACCGTTACCGGTACCAGTAGTTCAACCTACTGAATCTTGGCGGGATGTAACCATCTCTTCAACGGTTACACCGCAACAGCGTCTACAGATTGCTAATCCATTACAATCTTATCCAGATGTGTTGACCGACGTCCCGGGTCGCACATCGGCTATCAGTCATGACATTACTCTCAATGACGATACACCTATTCGTGTACATCCCTATTCGGTTCCTTTACATTTCCTTGCTAAAACTACTAAGGAACTTGAACAGATGTTGTCTCTGGGAATCATTGAGACTAGTAATTCGCCATTCTCTTCTCCATTAGTGATTGTCCGGAAGAAGGACAATAACATCAGACTATGTGTTGACTATAGAAAATTAAATGCTAAGACTATAGTTGACAGCGAACCACATCCACTTATCGACGACTTACTGCCACGTCTATCCAACGCAACTATATTTAGTAAGATAGACTTAACTAAAGGTTATTGGCAGATACCACTGACCGAAAAGGCTAAGTACTACACCGCATTTTCCACTCCACAAGGTCTATACCAGTGGAATGTGATGCCTTTTGGGCTTGTTAATGCGCCAGCTACCTTCATTCGCCTGATGCGACAAATTTTATCAGGTAGACCAGACGTTATTACATATATTGACGACATATGCTTGTTTAGTTCGTCGTTTGAGGAACATGTTTCGGGACTTAGATATGTTTTCGACACTCTAAGGAATTATCATCTAACTGCTAAACCTACAAAGGTGCAGATCGCGTGTAATGAGATAACCTTTTTGGGACATATCATTGGAGCGGGATATATCCGAACGTTACCTAGTACGGTCTCCAAAATTCTAAACATAGCAGTTCCTCAGACGAAGAAACAGGTCAGGAGTTTGTTAGGACTTGTTCAATATTACAGTAGATTCATACCAAACTTGTCATCCATCACGGCTGTATTGTCTTCATTGTTAAAAAAAGACATGCCGGTGAAGGTGACATGGACTGGTATATGCAATGAAACTTTCAACAAAATTATAAATTTGTTTTCGCATGAACCAATTTTAAGACTTCCCGATGCTTCCAAAAGATTTTTCTTACGAACAGATGCTAGTAACTACGGCATCGGTGCATGCCTGCTCCAGAACCATGATGGCGTTCTACATCCTACATTATATATTTCAAGAAAGCTAAAGCCGGCAGAAACAAAGTATTCCACAGTGGACAAGGAACTTTTGTCAGTTATATGGGCAATCACAAAACTGGAAAAGTTCTTGCTTGGTGCTCCATTCACCATTCAGACTGACCAGCGTGCTGTAGCATCTTTGCGTAGATCAAACCACAAAAGTCCAAAACTCGCCAGATACGCGATCATCCTGCAGCCATTTGAATTCTCCATTGAACATATTCCTGGCACTGAAAACATTGTGGCGGATGCGTTGTCACGTAATCCTATTGACGACGAATAATCAACATTGACATTCCTAAAATACGTCAATCATCACTACATTGGATAGAACGGAGTATCAACTATAAGGGAACTAACCTTGACTTCAAGTTAATAATTATAAACACTATAAGCATCACAGAATTGAACTAAAGACAATCAAGGTATACATATTGACATTGAAACTTCGTCTAACGTCCATACACAATATATGAATATTCGTTGAACAATCATGGAACAATATCTGACGACAAGTCGAACTTATTATCCTATGTGCACTTAATTCTTGGATCCTAGGATAATTGACATTTCTGTCCGACGGAAACGTTTCAACACTTTGTCTAAAAGAATTCATCAGGATCAGGACTACGGATGGATCATCATATCCTATACTAATTAATTAGTTAACTTAACTTCTTAATTGAATTAATATCAATAAAATGAAATGTGAGAAAAAAATGAAATGAAAAAAACAAAAAAGAGATCGAAATATAAAAAGAAGAAATTATGAAAAGAGAAAATAAATCTCACACAAGTATTAGATTAATATTTTTTTTAATGTACCTATACGTTATTTAGTTAGTTAAATTAGATAGTTATTATTCACTAACACTTAACACACACAATTAAGTTAAACTTATATTCGAATTTCTTTCTATTTCTTCTCACTTATTTGTCTTTTCTTCTCTCATAACATCGTGTTACATTAGAATCTTAATAATTTAACTCTTAGTTTAATTAATTAATTTAATTTAATTAGTCAAATTAATTCCTATATGACATACTAATACGACAGACCTTACTTTAATTTAATTCTATCATTCACTATTGACATTACACATTTTATTTAGTTGATATAATAATATGCATAATATTGATATATAATATGATTAATGTTAGATGACTATGACAAATAGTTAGTTGACATGACCGCGACACGGTTCTACTCAGAACATCGTCGGCCATATGTCACAATGGTGTTAAATTTTTTGAAAAATTGTTAAGTCGGATAGATCTTGAAAAAAAATCTATCGATTTTTTTTCCCCCGGTGTACAGGGAATTGTTACGGTATATGTTATTAACGCCGTCTGCTAAAGGTTAGCAGACGTGCAATTGTAAAGGTTAAGACATTTAATATATTGCGATAGATGTTTCAATTATTGAACGCTCCATACACGATCGATTATGACGTGTCTAGCGTTGTTTGGGTCACAGTCGGTAACTAGGAGACGCTACCCTTTGTTACTTGACCGCCAAGCTGAATAGCTGCGTTTTCTAACCTTCCAATTCAATGGCATGATATAGCCATTTATATGTGCATTTATGATGGACCAGGGTCAGTCCTAGAACTCTATATGAGAGGAAACTTACGGAGGTTAGTGTTTAACTAGAATCCTCAGAAGGAGGAGAATAATCGTCCAATTCGTATGAAATATTCAGACTCGCAGTCTCACTGTCGGCAGGTAGCCATGTCTATCTGCGCGTGCATATAGCTGTGATGTTCTGACGACAATACTGCATTGTATCCTTAAACGGACATTGACACGTAAACCAGCAGTCTACGTTATTGATTAATTTATGCATGACTTATACGGATTTATGTTCTGCTCATATTTGAAATGATCATCCTGTGTGTACATGTGATTAAATATTACGGACTCAACCTGAAGGCATTAATTATTTCATTAATGTTGCTGAGTTCAAGTATTACATGTTACTTCTTCATATCATGCTACTGAGTTGTATGAACGCTTCACCCTAATTCGCGTAATGATAAAACAAGCACGATCAACAAGAAATCATTAAAATAACTATACTCAGCACATGATCTTCAACCGGCAAATAACTCAGCAACAGATGGTACAATAATACAATGCTACGCACCAACGAATGATAGCGATGAGGAGGTCAAGGATGAATTCTATCAACAACTGCAGAAAGAAATGGAAGACACACCTAGATATGATCTTGTTATAGTAATAGGAGACCTCAATGCGAAAGTTGGTACACACAATACATATAACGAACGAACAATGGGGAAATGCGGCAGCGGAACAGCAAACGAAAATGGGGATAAACTAATAAGTTTCTGTAGCATTAACAACCTGGTCATTGGAGGAACACTCTTCCCACATAAAGAAATTCACAAATTAACATGGGAATCACCAAATGGTCGGGACAAAAACCAGATAGACCATATCATGGTTAACGGTAGATGGAGACATGCATTGCAAGATGTGAAGGTAAGAAGAGGTGCAGATGTGGGAAGTGATCACCATTTAGTAGTAGCAAAACTGAAAGTGAAACTAAGAAGGGCTGCACCAACTGTAACTACACAGAAAAGGTTTGACATCAGCAAATTGAAGGACTCCCTTACCAGAAAAGCTTTTGCGGCCGACATAAAGAAACGATATCAATTTGCCAAAAGTCAGGAAAAGACATTGACTGATGATATAGACCAGAATTTCAATACCATTTCAACAATATACAAAGAAAGCAGCAAATCATGCTTGGGATTCCAGGAAAGGAAGAAGCAAGACTGGATAACACCAGAAACATTAAACACCATAACGATGAGAAAGGAAATGAAAAGAAAGAAAACAGAAGCGAAGTCCCCCAGATTGAAGCAACTATATAGCGAACAGTACAGTCAGCTGGACAAGGAAGTTAAACGCCAAACCCGAGCCAACAAAAGGAATTTCCTAGACGATCTTGCAAGACAGGCAGAGGAGGCAGCACTGAGAAATGAACAAAGCACAGTATACAAAATAACTAAATTCATCAGCGGAAAACGAGGTGCAAACAATATTACATTAGTAAGAGATAAGCAAGGTAATCTCATCACGACAGCAGAGGAACAGGAAACAAGATGGGCAGAGCACTTCAGAGAAACTCTGAACAAGGAATCACCAGAGACACAATTGAATGTTCCTGAAGCTGAAAACGATCTAGATGTGAAAACAGACATTCCACGCAAAGAAGAAATCATCACAGCAATCAAAGGGTTAAAGAACGGCAAAGCTCCGGGCCATGATAACTTAAATGCAGAGCTATTTAAGACAGACCCGGAACTAGCAGCAGAACTATTAGAACCACTATTTGCACAAGTCTGGAAAACGGGGACAACACCATCAGAGTGGAACAAAGGAATAATTGTCAAATTGCCCAAGAAGGGAGATCTTGCAGACTGCAATAATTGGAGAGGAATCACTCTTCTCTGAGTTCCCAGCAAAATACTAGGCAGGATAATTATACAGAGAATTTCAAAGGCAGTAGACCACAAACTGAGGAAAGAACAAGCAGGATTTAGAAAGAACAGGAGATGTGTAGATCATATATTCACTCTCAGGAACATTATAGAGCAGTGCTCAGAATGGCAAAGACAGCTTTACATTAATTTTGTTGATTTTGAAAAGGCTTTCGACAGCATACATAGGGACAGTTTATGGAAAATACTGAGGGCTTATGGAATTCCAAGCTGCATAGTGTCAATCATAAACAGCCTCTATGCCAACTTTACGTGTAGTGTTGGTCAGAGCAACCTAACCTTTGAGGTGAAGACAGGAGTACGACAGGGATGCCCCTTATCAACCACTCTATTTTTAACAGTCATAGACTGGGTGATGCGCCAGACAACAGAGGGCAGTCCAAGAGGAATAAGAGATACAACATTTTCTACATTGGAAGATCTGGAATATGCAGATGACATTGCACTACTAGCACATTCACATCAACACATCCAGGAAAAAACGGATAGACTTAATAAGTTTAGCCAGCAGGTGGGCTTGAATATCAATTTAAAGAAGTCTGAGGTCATGACGCTCAATGTGAGCAACCCTGAGCCCATATCAGTAAGGAATCAGCAATTGGTACAGATAGATACCTTCACATACCTAGGAAGCATAGTAACACCAAACGGCGGGGCAGGCAAAGACATCAACATCAGAATGAATAAGGCAAGAACAGCCTTCTTTAGCCTAAACAACATCTGGAAGTCCTCCCAATACAGCACAAGCACAAAATTAAGATTATATCAGAGCTGTGTGCTTTCTGTGCTTCTCTATGGCGCGGAATGCTGGAGAGTTACAGAGAAGGAAATGTCGAAATTGTCCTCTTTTCACACAACATGCCTAAGAAAACTTCACAGAATCTTTTGGCCAAATACCATCACTAACCAAGATCTGCTTACTCGTAGAAAGCAAGAGGACATGCACACCATCATAGCTGGCAGACGCTGGAGCTGGGTTGGTCATGTCCTCAGAAGAGACCCCGATGCCATCACAAGAACAGCTATGCTTTAGACCCCTGAAGGAAAACGAAAGAGAGGCCGATCAAAAACAACCTGGCGGAGGACTGTGGAGGCTGAGATGCAAAGAATGAACCAGAGTTGGGGCACTGTACGAAGGATGGCCACCGACCGAGCAAAGTGGAATCAATTTGTTGTTGCCCTACAAGACGCCACTAGGCGTGATGGCCACTGACTGCTTTGACGGTCGGCGGCTAAGGATCAAAGAAGAAGAAGAATTGGGATGGTGGTATGGGAAGATAGGAACCTATAACTATGGGGTTCCTATCTTCCCATAATAGAATAATATAATCCCACTGAGTAAATCAGTTAAACGAGCTGAAAGTAATAAGTGCTTAAATCCTTCACAAAAGCGTCGGCAGAATTACAGAGTTAACATACGCAGCCAAATCAGTATTGTTCTCGCTTATTCTGAATATCTTGTGAAGACTCCCTATGTAATAGAAGTGTCATCACCCTTCTATCTACATCTCTGCCAAGAGTAATCGTGTGCGAAGGCAGATACCTTTGAAGCCCATATGAGATACTCTTGAGTTTTTGGCCACTGTTGGACCACTACTGCAAAGCAGGGGAGACAATACCGTCAAAATTGGGGTATTGACTTGGTATTGAACGCGTGATAATTCACAGTTGAGCGACATGCGCCGGGATATAGAACTTGTCTAGTAATTCCCCTAGACGACTGACATAAATTTCAGATTGACTGAAAGAATAGTGTCAAGAGAGTGTGTAATTGTAAGACTGGGCATACATTGCATTCATAAATAACAGTAAAAGTATCTGTGTAAAGAATAATTGAATAAGTGAAAGAAACAAAATTTCTTGTAAACTGAAGTTAAAGTTAAAGAAATAAGAAGTTCACTTAGTGAAGCTAATTCAGTGTTGTAATTTAGTGTTAAGTGTTAGTGGCTGTTGTGCATTTGTGTAGCTTTGTAAATAGACTTTTCGCTCAGAATGGCAGAGTCCCAAAACCTCCATGCCTTCGTGCTTACTTCGGTGAAAGAAAAGAAAGAAAAAGATAAAGAGGAAAAAGACAGAATGGAGGCAGAGAAAGCAGCCGAGAGGGAAGAGAGAAGGATGGCCAGGGAACACGAAAAAGCCAAAGCAGAACAGGAATCCACACAGAGAGAAAAAGAGAGGGCATTCGCTAAGGAAAAGGAACAGGCCGAGAGGGCATTCCAAGAAAAGAAGGAACAGGCCGAGAAGGCATTCCGAGAAAAGAAGGATCAGGTCGAAAGAGCGGAAAAGGAACAGGAAAGGGCGTTCCAAGAACGGAAGGAACAGGCAGACAGAGCCATTATATTGAAGGAATTGGAAATCGAAGGGAGAAGAGTAGATTCTATTTCTAACAATGGCGAGTCTGGCAGTTCTCAAAGTAGCGATGGGGGAAACACCACTAAGGTGGTGGCACTGATACAGGTTGATTCAGGGTTTGAGTATGTAAGTCCGTGGTCTATTATAAATAATATACAAGGTAATTGTGGGTCATTGAGTAATTGGTTCATCGGTTAGCAATGATATTTAACCACAGTTCTAGTTCCTTTCGGACTTCATTGGAAATATTGTAGATAAATAACTTTTATCTGTAAGAGTTTATCGTGCTGAATAACAATCAATACTATAACGTGATGAATCAACCTGAACATTATTAACGTGGTAAGTCCGTGGGTTTGAGTCCAACATTTATTGACAATATAACATATGACGACATCCCAAGCATTGGTCATCGTAAACATACATTGCATCTGATTTCCAATTGAATATATATAATGATCAGTCCGTGTCCTAACGAATTAATGTCAACAGAATATCATGGCTATATGCGCGGGCTGCTGTGATTCAGACAGCCGGTAGTGAGCGCATGTGTCTTGACGAATATATATAAAACTGATTAACGATCCTTCCATAATTCAGGTTATCTACTAACCTTATAATTCCATCCTTTATAATATCAATCTGGTCTGACCCTGTGTCCTTATATAAAATTCTATATTTGCGGCAATTATGAAGCCTAACATTGGAAGGATGTGAGACATGTCTTCACGGCTTGACGATCAACGTAAAAAGGGTCCAGTATCTAAGTCACGAAGCGTGACCTTATCAACACTAACACGTCACAAGTTGACCGTGTAATTTGCGTTCAATAATCCGTGAAGTATCAACATCAATCTATATTAATTATATCAACCTAAAATTGCGCACTGCCAACTATAGCAGACGACATCAATAAAAACACCGCAACAGGCACCTAGTGCAGTATCCTCCCAGTTAGATGTTTACTCTGAGGCTTCAGAAGAAATAGACATATAGCTCTCTAGGTTTGAATCCTTAGCAGCTACATATGGCTTGGAGAGGGAGCGATACAACATGAAGCTATCCAAGAGTCTTATGGGATCTGCTTATGATGTGTTTCTCAAGATGCCCACGGAAGAACATAACAACTACGACATGTTGAAGAAAGCTCTGCTACAGCGTTTTATGCTCAATGCAGAGACATTTCGTGGTAAATTCCGTGAGGCGAAACGACAGAACGATGAATCGTATAGACAAATTGCTACATGACTAGAAAAATGAACTTGGAGTAGTGGGGATCTCTCAGCACCTTTGATGAATCTTATAAAGTGTTGCAGGAGATGATTGTCGTGGAACAGTTCAAAGACTCGCACTCCCCTGACATGAGACGGTTCCTGGTGGAGCATGGGGCCGAAACTCTTGAGCAGGTGGTACTATTTTCCGATAGGTACCAGAGCGCCCAGTCGGTAGTGAATCCGTCTAAAAGGCGCCACCACGATAGTCATCCCAAACAGAGGGATCACCCAGATGATAACTCAAAAAGTACGGACAACACAACACACAAAACAACCCCAAAATAGCAACAAGAACCACAAGATCACCAGAGGTAGAAACAGAGCAATTCAGCCAAGGGAACTGGAAGACAATATTGTAAATCGTGCAAAACTGACACGCATTTCCTATCGGACTGTAGGAGGCCGAAATCCGCCCCTTATAGTGTCGCTTGCCTGATCAGGGGGCCCATAGGGAACTATGACCCCCAGGCAAATGAACAAAATCCTAGTTACCTTTCTATTATTGAGCAAGTAACCGTTGGCAACCATACCATACGGTGCTTGTATGATTCGGGCCTCGAATACTCGGCTTTAGTTTCTCCATCTTTGGCGAAGACCCACCGATATACTGGTGAAACTGTAGAAATACAGGAGCCTCGGAATAGTATAAAGCCTATGCTACTTCCAGTGGTGGAAATTGATGTTTCAACCCGATATGTACGGGGCAAAATCAGCGCCTCAGTGGTAGACGATTTAGTCTATCCTCTTATTTTAGGGAGGAAATATGTGATCCCTCAGGTGACTCCAGGCCGACACAAAAGAGAGGTAACCCAGGACACGCCTCAGCGGCCCCTGAGTTGTCAATTTTACACAGCCTGAATATGTCAGAGCAGAAGCAGGCACAAATGGATTATCAAACCTTAAAGCCTTGCTTTTCTAATTTGTATGGTAATTATACCCATACTCCTCAGGGAGCATATATTGTAACAGGGAGAAAGATTTGGTATATTGACAGGTGGGGAATAATAGACAGCTAGTTGTCCCATTACCCTATCGCACCCGCCTAATGCAGGAAATGCATTTAACCATGCCCCAACCCCTTAAAGGTTCATTTGCCCTGGTAAAACAGGTCTCCTTGAATTCCTTCTGGCCAGGTTTGCGACATGATGTTTGACAGTTTGTGTGAGATTGCTCTGTTAGCCATAGCCCGGACAACCAGAAGGATGAATCTACGAAGAAAGAGTTTGAGCAGAGTAACCAACAATCAAAGTTGGATAACTCGGACCTCAACTCGACATTTTTGTGCAGTAAAGCAGAGTTACGACGAGCGCAGAGGGAAGACATTACTCTAGCGCCATACTCTGAACAGAGTCGGTTCAAGATAAACCATACTTCAGCTGGAACTTTCCACAACGAAGATGGAATTATTTTTGGACGGACGAGGGAAGGGAAGCAGTTCTTGGTGCTCCGTCATGAAAGCGGCTCATGTATCACCATCAGGAGAACATGTTTCAGTAGGAAATACTATGAGTAGCCTTAAGTAGGATTACTTTTGGCCTAGACGGTGGGCAGATGTGCGTGAGTACATTGAAAACTGCACACACTGCCAAGCGCGAAACTCAGCCACTCGCCACCGAGATAAAGGAAGGCAGGAAAACTCTACGAGAGAGATAGAACTCGGTAGACAGTAGAATCCATCCAGAAGTGACATACCATAGCTAGATATTCTACAAATCTCTTAGGACCCCTCTCCTATGGTATGTGACAAAATGGGTGGCCCCTATCGATCTTTGTTTCACTCCGGCAGGATTGGTATATTTGTGGTACTGATTTTTATTATGTGCTCTCAATTATCGCACTTTTCTTTGTACATTTTGAACACGCTGTTGTATGAGTTTACCGATATGTCTCTACGTTTGTACACAAGTTCACTGGACATCTTATTACCATATATGGGAGAGTTGACCCCTGCCTTACGTTCAAAATTATTCGATCTCGGAATGTTTTGAAATTACCCCATAACCCGCTTGTTTGAATATGATTGGAGTTTTTGATAGCTCATAACAAACGAAGGCGTGGGAAGGCAGGGAATATAATCTGATAATTTTCTCAAGCTATTTCACTTGAGAAATCGCTCGCCAAGACACCAGACTGCTACAGTGAAGAATTAGAATTCAGAATTCCTTCTTAAAATACCAGACACCTTTTATTGGAGTATTTATCAGGACTTATAACATAGCCCCGAAAAACATTTTAAATAAGGAAACCGGGACTGAGGAAACTGAAGGACCACACACGAAGTCAGAGAGGGAACTTATTAAATTAACGACAACCCAGACGCGTGTAAGAGGCCGATACAAGTCTCTTTTATTCATCTGAGCAAAAAGTCTGTGAGTCAGGATTGGCGTAAGTTGTAAGGCTAGCCAAGTCTTAGTGGTATTCTGGAGGGAGTTGGACTAATACTGCAGGATCCTCGTGTCTGTCAGGCCCCTCTTGCAGTCTCCACGTTTCCACCCTCAGAACGTGTAAACACGTAAGTTGTGATTTACATTTCATATTTTATTACGAACATATGAACTAACATATCTGCTGGATAGTCAACTGAAGTAATCCGGACTTCTTATGGACTCCCACTACTGCTCCTTGTGCAGCTGCAGTAGCCGAGGTACTGTAATCTACTCCTAGGTTGAAAGTATGTTGTAAGTTTTCAGAGGGGTTCACTTGTTTTACAAGTTTTCAGAACATTCCACTTCCTGTTCACAAGACGTCGTGGGAGTGTCGAATGCAAAGTAGGCATCCACCATCGGATATTTTGACTATTCTTTGACTTGGTTTGTATCGTCTTTCGCTTATTTTTTTCTGTTTCACCCAGATGGTTTCTTCTTCTTGGTGTGCTTCTCCATCCGTTGGCAGAACAGAATATAACACATTTGAAAAAGACAAGATTAAACAAAATTATTTTACTTCGCACGGCGCATTTCTGTTTAGTCCACGGTAGCAACCATTTTGGAATGCTAAAAAGGCGCCTGGTGTGGTTTAATGAAAATGCGCCGAAGTAATCAAAACTATAGCAGAATCAAACAGAGTGAACTGTTGCAAGTTATTTATAGTGTTCAACATTTGTTTACCCTGCAGTAACTAATTCTTATGAGTACGCGCGTTTGTGTGGCTGCATGGGTAGGTATGTGTAAAAAGGCACAACATTTGGAGAATTTGCCCAAACGGGAGCGGCCCGCTACCCAAGCTGCGCTACTGGTAAGGGTCCATATCTTTTCTTGAAGAGTATATACTTTAGCATGTACAGAGAGAGTGAGGTTTGTAGTCGACTGTGTTCGTCCAATCACTAGATCACACACTTCGCTAGCAGTTCGTGATCTTAAATTCAGAGCCAGCAATCGATGAGGGTTAACCATACCTGTGGTAGAGATTTATTTATTACTACCTACTGTAAATAGGAAGTGAATGCTGGGAAACTGATGCATTAAAACTATGCGTGTGTGGTTTTTTTTTTTTTTTTTTTGCCTCTTTAAAACTTTTATATTTACCATTTATGTCTAAATTTTATAGCGAAACAAAAAATGGTAAATAAGAGCACAAACTAAACCCAGAAATGTGAAAACAAACACGTAAAAACATTATTCGTGATCTCAAGAAACATGTTTAATTTCTGTCGTTCATTGATTCTCATATTACAAATAATTACAGCATGTCAACCTATAGAGCGTATTTACATTACTGTGGCTCATAACTGGCAACAAATAGGCTTACACATGTTTGCTACTAGAGGCTTTCACTCGCAACCATTGGCGGCTCGAATGATTCTTGACCGGTGGGGATATCTATAAATGATTTTGCAGTGACGTGCTCATACGCCATCTGGAGCACAATAAGATATAACACAACAAGAGTTTAAAATGAAAATATCATACACCGCAAAAACAGTACAAGTTATTCACAGTCAAGATTACACTAACCAGACAAAATATACTACTGGACAAAAGTTAAGGGCCGCCATTCAGTTTAGACAAGGTTTATATAATTCTTCCTGAGCAGGGTCGATTTTCCAAATGTCCGGTAGCTTGAAATCTCTCAAGAAGTCTCTGAATGGTAGAGTGGGACACTGCTAAATGTCTTGCAACGTGACGAACAGATTGACCATCCTGAATCCATGCCATGACTCGACCACGGTCTACAGTGCTGAGACTTCTCCTTGGTGGCATGGCTAATGCAGTGATCATTTCGACCACTTGTCATACTGATTTATTGCATACCAACGGTGAACACTCTTTACCAATGATCATTTTCCATGTGCATTCAAATTCAACTCACTTTTTCACCTTTTGAACTAGTGGGGCGTGTTGCATAAACCACGAGTTTTTGCAGCAACAATGGCAATTTTCACGTGCAGGTTAAAGTGACCCAGTTTTTGGAAATTTAAAAAAAATTAACCTAGTGCACACAGAAATGTATACACATTTCTCAGCTCAGTTTTAATGACACTTTCACTTGTCTTTACAGTTTTCCAATCAATGATATAAACCTTGTCTAAACTGAATGGCGGCCCTTAACTTTTGTCCAGTAGTATAGTTAGTTGTTACACGTTGAAAAACAAATGTATAAGAACTTAAATTTATTCGAATCCACTCACGCCGAAATGTCATCTTGTCTTTTGATTTGTCTTATTGGCCTTTTGTGACATATTTTGTGCGCTCTCTTCTCCTCTCCGGCAGTATTGAACTACATTTGTTGTGCGTACTAATTAAGGTGCATTATTCTGTTGTTATAACTCTTTTTCCCAACTGTCATTGTTCACGTTTCACGCTTCGATGCATGACAGAACAAGACAAGCGTATCGCCCATCCATGAGAGATTAACTGAGTCCCTAAAACGTGATAATACCACATTGACTCCAGGTAAATGCAAGCACAAAGTGTTTGCTAAAATTGCATAATTACTTCCGACTCCAGAGGAAAAATGTAAGAAGTTGTAACGTAAACATTACCAAGAATTGTAGGATGTAGCAACTCCATATACGGAGTATGACTGTTTGAAATATTCAAACGCAAGAGTCATACAGAAGACTACATGAGGAACAGTTTTCATAATATGAACTTTGAATGTATTGGCTGGCTTCTGAGGCGCCAATAAACAACCGCGCTGATTGGGAGTTTGTCAGAAAACGCCAGGTGGAAGCGTGGGCTCAGAACTTACGATATAACGTAGAACTTCTGGTAGACGACACTGCATACCTGAAATCGTCAAAGTAGACAGCTCGCACCTTACCACAGAAAAAAAATAGAGTTGGATTCTGAATTTTTAGGAACGGAAAAACGTATTAGAGCATCATTTATCCACTGGAAAATAACACTCGCCGATAGTAATACGGAACCGGACTCCTACAGAGAATACAGAGGAATTCTAGAAAAAGAAATAATATCCCAGACGTGTTTCGAGGCTTCTGTGTTAAGTTGCCAAGACGATTTACCTAAGCAAGACGTCTAAGATTTACTTAGTCACTAGGTTGGTGGTACTGACTGGAGAGACCATTTGAGGTTCTACCCACGTTTCCAGCAGTACTAGGCTGTAGCGTGAAGCTTGAGATAAACACGTGAAATCCCACGGGTGGTGAAGATCCCTGTCTTGACCGGAAGCAGTTACCCCCAGAACCCTTTGGAGACGTGCCCTCGCCACAGAGACGAAGTGACGGAACCAGCAGCACCAACATTTCAGCAATTTGGAAGCTATGTTTTAAGTTTAGCAGGGCACCTCAAAAGACTATATTTTCATCTCCAAAACCGAGATCTATGATGAACCATAATTTCTCGTAATTACCATTTCATATTTATTTACATTTGTTTCAAAGTAATTGAGCATTAAATTTGTATATGTTGATTTTGACAAATTCATAGTTGAATTTAATCATTACAGAGAGAACGGCATATGTATGATCCAGAACCTCTAGTATACGAGGGGCGTTCAGAAAGTAATGCACCACATCGTTTTTCTCAGGAGCTGTTTATTCAAAAAGCATGAAATGTATACACAATATACATGGATATGTCATGTAAACATCGATATTATTCAACATAATCCCCATCAACTTGTACGGCTTTATGCCAGCGCGAAACAAGTGCATGTATTCCTAGCCCATATCAGATTTTGTCTTGATCATGTAGCCATTTCTTCGCTGCATGAATCACTCCTTCACCATCTTCAAACCTTGTCCCACGGAGTGCATCTTTAAGTGGACCAAACAGATGAAAATCAGAGGGTGCCAAATCGGGACTATAGGGTGGATGGGGTAGTACAGTCCAACCCAATTTGGTGATTGCTTCCCGTGTTGCCAGACTTGTGTGAGGTCGCGCATTGTCGTGAAGGAGAAGCATGTCTGCTGGATTCTTGTGCGACCGAACTCTGCGAAAATGTTGATTTGAGTTTTTTCAATGTCTTAATGTAAGCTTGCGAATTGATGTCTCTCCTCTTGGCATAACGTCCACAATAATCACACTTTCAATGTCCCAAAAGAAAGTGATCATGACCTTTCCAGCTGAAGGAATTGTCTTGAATTTCTTTGTTCGTGGAGATTGCGGATGATGCCACTCCATTGACTGTCTTTTTGTCTCAGGTTCAAAATGATGTGCCCAGGTTTCGTCACCTGTAACGACCTTAGCCAAAAATTTCTCTCCATCAGCATTGAAACGCTCCAACAATTCAGAAGAAATTGCTTTCCTTTGCAATCGGTGGTCATTTGTGAGACTTCGAGGAACCCATCTTGCGCAAACCTTAGAAAATCCGAGAGTTTTTATAACTGCATTTGCACTACCAATGCTGACTGACAGCTGTAAGGCCAATTGTTGAGTAGTTCTTCGCCTATCAGTAAGAATAATGCCCTCAGCGCATTTCAACATTTCTGCGTTTTGCTGTGGCAGGACGTCCACAGCGCGGCCGATCAAGAAGCTCCGTATCTCCACTTCCTGATTCTTTGATTCTCTGAACCCAGCGACTGACTGTACTCCTGTTGACTGCAAAACTTCCATACACATCACATAGACGCTTGTGAATGTTCACAACAGTTTCCTTCTCTGCAACGAGAAATTCCATTACAATTCGCTGCTTATTAAGCAAATTGCTAACACGCTCAATTTAAACGGTTTAGGGCAGCCGTATTATTTGGCCGGTTGCGGTGCAATTTAGTGCACACAATTGGCACATGCCATATTTGAAGTGTGCAAAATTTCATGTTTCTATCTTCATTATTAGCTGAGGAAAACGATGTGGTGCATTACTTTCTGAACGCCCCTCATATATATATATATATATATATATATATCTATATATATATAAATATATATATATATATATATATATATATATATATATATATATATATATATATATATATATATACACATATCTATATCGAGCTAATAAAAGGAATTTCGCTGAATTAAATCAGCTGGGAGCTTGAACGAGCAAATAATTTATATCCATCTTAACAAAAGGCGGCGGGTCAGATACAAAGTTAACGTGCTACGACTCATTCTGCGTTGTTCTTGACTTCTGAAATATTTTGTGAACATTACCTGGAGGTAGAAGCATCATTATCCTTCTATCTACAACTCTGCCAAGAGTAATCTTGTGCGAAGGTAGACACTTTTGAAGACCCACATTAGATACTCTAGGTTCTGGCCAATGTTGGACCACTACTGCAGAGCAAGGAGGGGGGGGGGGGGGGCAACAAGTGACACCGTTATTGTTGACAATTAATTTATTGGCAAAGTCATTAGGCTGTTGCGGTTCTAAATTTTAACAACAAATACACATTTGCAAAACTGCAATGCCTTGATTGGCAACAAATGCAGATATACAGTACTACAGCACCTTAGATAGAAAGGAGAGTACATATAATTACGACGAGCCTGGGATGAACTTTTAAAAAAAAAAAAATTTTGCCTCATTTTGTCAAGGCGTTCAACCTAGACACACGATCGATTTGTCGTTTATGTTAGGGCACGTGTCCAAATATAAAAGACCGTGTACTTTGATTGCAAGAATCACATAACTGTGGAAATCGTTCACAGCAAGAATTTATTATACATTAAAATATACACATTTGCAATATTGGAACACCTTGATTGAGTAAAAATCAATATTCACATCTGCAGTATGACAGTATGATAACTGGCAACATGCACACATCAGTATTCTACAACTCGTTGCCAGATAAAAATAAATACATGTTTGCATTTTTAACAGTGACTAGCAAGAACATTACCGAAACTAAAATGTGTTGACTAGTGATAAATAACAAAACAAAGTGTGACAGTCTGTGACAGTAATTCTACAAACATTTTATGCACGAAGATACCATTATAAATATGAATGTACTAGTTAAAAGATATGAAAGTATCGATATAATCTTTTTGTTAAAGTAAGGGGACAGCTGATATTTTTTTAAAGCATCGAAACAAAACAGTAAACATTTTTAAAAATACCGTCTCTAAATGTTTATGACAACAACGTGTGGGCGAAGATTAAAAATAGTTAAGAAGAAGAAATAACAAGAAAGAAGCAAACGTAAAACAAGCACAGAAATGAGAGGAGAAACAGAAATAAAGAAGGAAAGAAAGAAGAAGCGGATAGGGGAAGAAAAAGCTGAAAAGAAGAAAGCAGGAACGATTTAGCAGCGAAACTAAATACACTGAACTGAATACAAGTAGAACCGTACCATTTATATAAAAAAGTAAACTTTGAGCCGCTAAAATATATCTGCGTTGCTTTTAGTACTTTAAACAGACGCCTTGTCAACGACAGAAAAATGAAAAGACACAACACTATTTAAACGGCGACTTTAAATAAAGTATACACATAGATACTGATTAAACACCATGAAAAATGTGATCAATAACAGATAAGTATTAACAATAAAATATGAACGCAGTTTCATAATCCAGATATACCAGGTTCGAAACCTGCTGCAGGCGGTTTGGTAGCAGATTGCTTTGTGTGGATTTTTAACAATGGTATAAGCGCCGTACCGTTCAGAAAGCAATGGCAAACTACTGAATGAAAAAAATTGCCTAGAAAAATCACAAACAGCCAATACAAGCTGGGGTTGATTGCCACGTCCTGTAAAGGATAAACAACTAACTTTTTATTAACAATAAAACGGCATAAAAGAATAACACAAAATTTCAAAACTGAATCATTTAAAACTTCAACTTCATATACATCTATACAACTTATTGATTTCCAGACTAACAATATTCCCCCTAAAATAAATAAATAACTAAATAAAACATTATATCACAATGAAAAGTTTTGTTGTTCGTAAAGCAGTGGCGCTATGTGACTGTTTGGTATGAATGCAACAATAGGACATATGCGAGGTAGCTTCAAAAAGTTCCCGGAATTTGTGTATTGTATAGAAATAAGTAACAATATAATTATTTACACATTTTTTTTCTTCAAAATAGTTCCCTTCGGCAACTACACACTTTTGCCAACATTCATACAGCTGTTGGAAACATTCCTGGAACCCATTCTTTGACATCTCTCTCAGCTGTTGTCGCATTGGTGATAACGTCATCAGCATCCTTGAATCTCTGCCCTTTCAGTGCCGATTTTAGAACCCAAATGTTTATTCTCCATTTTTCTGGGCGTTTCCTTCTGATTGCATCTCTTAGACGACGGAGGATATCTACGTACATTTCCTTGTTAACCGTTCGGCCTTCAGGAATGAATTCATGGAAGACAATACCCTAGAAATCAAAAAAAATTTTCCAACATAACTTTTCCTTTGCTCTTGTCCAAACAAAATTTCTGTGTCCGGGGAGATAAGGGTGATTTCCATTCAAAGGACTGACGTTTTGTCTGAGAATCGTACAAAAACATAATGTCTCGTCTCCTGTGATTATGTTGTTGAGAAAATTGCTGTCTTGATCAGCCACAGTGATTATGTCTCCTGCCAGTGTCAATCTCGTTTCTTTCTTTTCAGGAGATAACATTTTGGGAACCATGTGTTGACAAACACGGTGCATGTGTAGTTCATTGTGGAGAATACTGTGGAAACTTCCAACTAATCTCCATGACATAATCACTCATTCAAACATTCGACTATTCCGGGAATGAAGCTACCTCGTAGAACATAGGGCGATTTAGAAAAGAGCTAAGTTTCATATGAACATATTGTGTCACACAGCACATTTCAGTCCAGCACCCTAATTCATCCCAGGCCTGTGTATCGTACTGATCATTTGTAAAATTATACAAATAACTGGGATAGCTCATTTATAAATTGGTTTAGACCAGGGGTGTCAAGCACTGGGCCCGCGGGCAGCATACGGCTAATGCACTCTTCATTGCGGCTCGCTTCACTGCCGGAGCACGCAGTTGCAATCTGCTACTGTCCTGGGCCTGCGAAGCAGTGTGATTCAGGAAATGTTTTATAATTTATGCTTGTATAATTTTCATACCCTGCAAACTAGCGAGCCTGCCATCACTGGTGTCAATACCTTGTCGAGGTATGGCGGCTTGCGTAACCTGATTACCCTCAGAGCTATGCCAGCGGGAGTTTTACTACTGGAAGGTTCTACCAAGCTGGACAGGTTTACTCGGGCAGGGGTCAGACTAAAGCAGATACCCTGGTCCTCCAGGTTGGGGGTTTTAGCATAGGGCTGACACCCCTGTCTTTGTAAAAAGAAATGAAGTTACGGAAACAACAACGAATGAACAAACTTTACTGCGGGACGGACATCCGGAGTCTGAGGCTCGTATGACTGTCAGTGGTGAAAGCCGAAAGGAAGCCACTGACATGAAAACGGACGTCCTGACCGCAAAACGCGAAACAAAAATAGGATTTTGGAATGTCAGGACAATGAACGAGACGGGTAAACTAAAACAGGTCACAGCAGAAATGAGAAACTATAGATTACACATTCTAGGTATAAGCGAGTGCAGATGGACAGGGGCAGGAAAAGTTAAACAGCAACAGGAGAAGCAGTACTTTACTCTGGAAGAGAGGATGGACAGCACAATGAAGGCGTAGCCATTATTCTACAGAAAGGAATAGAGATAACATTACTGGAATGGAAACCAATCAACAACAGACTGAAAAGAATAAGATTGATAGGGAGATTCACCAACATTACAAGAATACAATGCTACGCAACGAATGACAGCTATGAAGAGGACAAGGATGAATTCTATCAACAACTGCAGAAAGAAATGGAAGACACACCTAGATATGATCTTATCATAGTAATGGGAGACCTCAATGCGAAAGTTGGAACACACAATACATATAATGAAAGAGTAATGGGGAAATGCGGCAGCGGAACAGCAAATGAAAATGGGGATAAATTAATAAGTTTCTGTAGCATTAACAACCTGGTCATTGGGGGAACACTTTTCCCACATAAAGAAATTCACAAATTAATATGGGAATCACCAAATGGTCGGGACAGAAACCAGATAAACCAGATCATGATTAATGGTAGATGGAGACATGCATTGCAAGATGTGAGGGTAAGAAGAGGTGCAGATGTAGGAAGTGATCACCACTTAGTAGTAGCAAAACTGAAAGTGAAACTAAAAACGGTTGGACCAACTGTAACTACACAGAAAAGGTTTGACATTAGCAAATTGAAGGACCCCCTTACCAGAAAAGCTTTTGCGGCTGATTTAAAGAAACAATATCAATTTGCCAAAAGTCAGGAAAAGACACTGACTGATGATATAGACCAGAATTTCAACACCATTTCAACAATATATAAGGAAAGCAGCAAATCATGCTTGGGATTCCAGGAAAGGAAGAAGCAAGACTGGATAACACCAGAAACATTAAACACCATAACGGTGAGAAAGTAAATGAAAAGAAAGAAAACAGAAGCGAAGTCCCCCAGGTTAAAGCAACTATATAGCGAACAGTACAGTCAGCTGGATAAGGAAGTTAAACGCCAAACCCGAGCCAACAAAAGGAATTTCCTAGACGATCTTGCACGACAGGCAGAAGAGGCAGCACTGAGAAATGAACAAAGCACAGTATACAAAATAACCAAATTCATCAGCGGAAAACGAGGTGCAAACAATATTACATTAGTAAGAGGTAAGCAAGGAAATCTCATCACAGCAGAGGGACAGGAAACAAGATGGGCAGAGCATTTCAGAGAAACTCTGAACAAGGAACCACCAGAGACACAATTGAATGTTCCTGAGGCTGAAAACGATCTTGATGTTAATACAGACATTCCACGAAAAGAAGAAATCATCACAGCAATCAAAGGGTTAAAGAACGGAAAAGCTCCTGGACATGATAACTTAAATGCAGAGCTATTTAAGACAGACCCTGAGCTAGCAGCAGAACTATTAGAACCACTATTTGCACAAATCTGGAAAACAGGGTGTCACATAGGGAGTTATGTTCTATAAATTGTCTACATTTTCCTTTTTCTTCCACTCGGGTCCTCTAATTTTTTCTGTCACTCTTTACCCTTTTTCATATATATATATAATTTTTTCGCATTCGTTAGTTTGCGAATAATATTTTCTTTTCCAATTCGAAATGTTACCGTCTTTCTTTCTCATGCTGACGAAACTCGATTACGTAGATGTCAGTCTCTGCCGGTCGAACCATAGCTGTGAATATACGGTTCTCGCCAGACATACGTCTGCAGTTTCCCCGGTCAGAGCGCTGCCCGACCAGGTTTCTGGGCCTGGGGTGTGAGAAATTCGCTCCGTTGGACATGACAGGCAGATGAATTGTCTACCTTTTGCAGCAACTGCGTGAGTTTTCGTCGGGATAGTCCGGCGAAGTGTGAAATTGCGCTCCGCGCTGCAGACGGTTGTCTGAGAGTTGCAACTGACACGCGTACATCTCGGTCAGTAGGTGGCAGTTACGACACGCGTTAAGCTGACGTAAGTGTTGGGAGTAGGGGAGATAATTTCGCTTGGCGAAATAAGTTGGGGCCCTTTGTCTAATTTTAAGATATTGGCCCGAGTTTGAAACTTTATTTTCATTCTCACTCTTAAATTCGCAGTAGACAGGTCGCTCGGAACAGTATAAGCTGTATAGCGAAGTTCTCAGTTTGTTTCGACAATTTGTCAAACTTCTAGACTTCCATATATATAAGCATATAATTCTTAAGTTGTGCGACTACCTGTAGTTCTGTGTGAGGTAAAATATTATATACTATATTCTAGTATTTTGTGAAGTTTTTAAAGAATTAAGTCGCTTATTTCATATTTTACTAGTTCTGTGTGCAGAGTGATTATTTTAATAGTTTGTTATATTCTTTAGTCGACGAGTTACAGTGGAAAGCAGGATAAATTACATTTCTAGCTTAAAATTCAGTCGGCTAATAATGAATTTAGTTTAACTGCTAACTAATCAGTCGAGATATATTTTCTAAACTAACTTATAACTGCTAGATGTCTCATGAGTATTGACGAAATATATTTAGATGTAGTTCAAATTCATGATAATTGATTTTATAATATAAATTATCTCACGGGAAGTGTTAAATGATAAGCTCTACGCGTGCAGTTTAAAATATAAGTTATATCCTTATACATAGTATGTATAATTATTTTATATGTGCTTTTTCCATTTTTATGTAGTGAATACTGGGGTGACCCAGAACCTGCCGGCGTTTAGTAGTAAAGAGACATACTTGTGAGTAGCATAGACATTTCCTATCTTGAACCACTGTTACGTGCAGTCTTTGATAGTTACTTCCCTTGAACTCCGCGGATAAATACATTTTACTGCGATTTATTCGTTGTTTGGGTAATAATAGATTGTTCTTGCTTCAGAATATCTATGGCCTGAATTTATGTGTATTGTTTGTCTGAGTAGGACAAGTCTGTCTTATATCTGTATATCTTTACATATCTAAGTCGAACTATATGTTCTGTTGTCTCTAGAGAGGTCAAAGGCTATTCGGCGGATGTGTGGCTTGAGTGGTGTGATTTGGCTTCGTCCTGATAGGGACTGTGTGTGTTTTGCTATGTCGGCTTGATGCCTTGAAAAAGTGATCTCAGTGGTTTTGGGGAAAGTGATAGTCGTCTAGACCTATCGTGTATGCTTTACCCCAGTGTTTATTCATCTTGCCAAGGAATGGCAGTTTCATATTCCCTCTACCAAGGTAATCAAAGATACTCTTATGAACTCTCGATCGAAGCCACCATTGTCGATAATTACGATTTGAATGTTTAAGAGAATATATTTGACTCGATGAAAAACGACTTCGATTCCTAGCAGCACTATATTCTGTAGAATGCAGTCTATTGTTCATGACCAAATCTACAGAGCAACGAAATGTTGTATGAATGACTAACTTTAGAACAGATTCATTATCTGTATTCAAACGTGAGTGACAGTTCACGAGTGGAGCCATCTTGGAACCAAAACATGTAGGACTTTCAAGAAGAGAAAAGGGATGCCCGTATTATCGCTTGATCAGTCCAGAGATCACTGCTACACATGAGAACCCATTGTTAGCGGTTCAATATTATTATATGGAAAAATATGTGCTGAACATTATGTTGAAGAATCGTTGCTAAACGAGATTAGGTTTAGAAGTCATCTGAAATATTGTTTACAAGCTGACGTGCTCAGTCAGTGACGTCAGATGATATATGTATGGGCGATACTGAGTGCTTGGCTATGACAGTCCATTATACCATTATTCTACATGAGTGCCCATGTAACATTGCAAGACCATTTGTCCACTGTACTATGATGTATTATGGCAACCTGTGATTTGTCACTATCTGTGCTGTCGAGTGTGTACGTCCAATTAAACTTTAGAAAAGGTACACAGTCGTTGGTGTCGATGACTTCCGGTCATACATGAGTGTGAGAAGAGAACATTTGTCAACAACACGAACCCTTATCATCATTCGCACATTATACACTCCATCCATGTCTACACAACACTGCGTAGGTCAAGTTGACATTCCATACACTACAGTGGGGCAGGCAACACCATAGGGATCTTGTCAACTGATGATGATAGACGCCTGTCTTCCCGCCTAGGAGTGTTCTGGTGTACTTTATCAACATATATTATATCCAACTAAATATCAACTTTATCAACTGGTGGACCAGCTTTCTGGGTTTGACCTCGCAGAAATTCAGAAGTCAACAGATTACCGATACCAGACCGTTTCCTGTGGCTGATACGACACACTTGCAGTATTGGTTTGCTCTTTGTCAACGCTTCGTCACGTGACCTGTCAAGTGAATGCAGTATGTAGGTCAGCGTTGTTGACATTTTTTACATTAGACATTATAGAGTTTCACAGAACAGTTGGATCAATTCTTGTCAGTGTTAACAGAAAGACAGTATTTGTGAACTAAGAAGTCCTGGTTTCATCGATGGATCTTCTTGTTTGCCATATATGAACTTTAATATTTAAGGCCAGAATGTTTAATTGAATAAAGTGGCAGTTTGTTTGTTTTCATGAAAAATAACTTTGCCATTACTGTAAGACTGAGCCTATTTTGCAACACATACTATCATACACATAATTTATTTATATTTATGTTTACATGTTATTTGTTTGTATAGTATGTTAGTTTCTATGTCAGCGGGTTGTGTTTAAGGTTGGGCGGCGTCCTCACAACAGAGTATCCCACGTCATAGAGGGTCCGTTGTGGGCGTTTTCTATAGGTGCAATTTTCTTGATTGAAAATTTGCTGCGACAACTGTTGCTTTTGTGTTAGCTGTGAAGTCTGTAATTATTGTTATTTTTGTAATATTTCTTTGTTCTTTAGTTTTGTTTTGATTTGTTGTAATTTGTTGGTCTAACCTTTTCTATCTTTCAGTTCTATTCATAATTTATATTCATATATTGTGACGTCATTTGTGTTGTTATTCTTTGCAGATTCAGTGATTATCTTCATTGATTTCCCTATTTGATTTATTTTGATTTCTGCAAACGTTCTTGTATTGTCAGTCCTATTTGTACTTTATGTATTCTGTTGGTTGACATATGTTTTATATGGGTATATTTCATAAGACACAATTGCCTGTGCACTGCACTTGGATTATGGTATAGACCAGTACCTGATTATTATTACTATTATACAAGACCTTATTAAAGGCTTGTGACCCACAGATATTGGGATAGTATACTGATTATCAGGTCATTGAGAACTTGGGGTATTATTATTGATTCAGGTGATTAGTATTATTGTTAGGCATCATGTCTACTCTAGATTATTTCATTACTCAAGGGAAAGCTCTTGATAAGACTGGTCAACAATTAGAACAATGGGCAGTTGCTCAATATGACAAAGCATTAGCTGCAGAAGAGAAAAGATTAGCTGCAGAAGAGAAAAGATTAGCTGCAGAAGAAAGAAAAGCTATGGCGGAAGAGAAAAGATTAGAAAAAGAAGCTGAGGCTGCTGCTGAACAAAAGAAATTGCAGATGCAGGTAGAGGAAAGGAGATTTGAAGCTGAACAAAAAAAATTGGAAAGAGAAGCTGCGGCTGAACAAAAAAGATTAGACAGTGAAGCTGAACAAAAAAGATTAGACAGTGAAGCTGAACAAAAAAGATTAGACAGGGAAGCTGAACAAAAAAGATTAGACAGAGAAGCTGAACAAAAAAAATTGGAAAGAGAAGCTGCGGCTGAACAAAAAAGATTAGACAGTGAAGCTGAACAAAAAAAATTGGAAAGAGAAGCTGCGGCTGAACAAAAAAGATTAGACAGGGAGGCTGAACAAAAAAGATTAGATGCTGAAGAGAAAAAAGCAATAAGAGAACATGAATTTGAGTTGGAGAAATTGAGATTGACAAGTATGAGTAATGTTAATCAGGCATCTAGTGGTAATGGTAAACCTTCTACTTACAAGGTTAAGGTTCCACCGTTCAATCAGTCCAGTGACGATATTACATTCTGGCTGGATAGATTTGAACGTTCTTGTCGTACACATAATGTGGATAAATCACAATACGCTAATCAATTATCAGAAAACTTGAAAGGTGAATCTTTGACTAGATTATGCCTTGTAGGAGAAGCAGATAAGGATAATTATGATGTCATTAGGGCGGCTTTGATAAAAAAAATATCAGCTAAGTGAGGAAGGCTATCGCCTTTTATTTAAGACGATGGTACCTGAGACGGGGGTAGAATTCTCAGAATTCACTGCAAAGGCACGTCTCACAGTTGATCGTTGGATTGAGCTTTCCAAAAACGGAAAAAACGTATGAAGGACTTATGGATTTGTTGCTCAGAGATAAGATTATGTCATGTGTGAACAAACCTTTCCTTGAATTTATACATGAGCGTAAACCTAAATCTCTAAAAGAAATGGAAGAATATTGTTCCCAATATGTCACTGCACACCCCGACGTGACTTTTGGCAACACTAAGATTAAGGAGAGTATGCCAGTTGCTTCAGCAACACCATACAATCCCAATTATTCACACAGATTTCAGGGACCTCAAAACAGATTTGAAAAAAAAGGTAACCATAATAGTTATCAAAACCAAGGTAACCAATCATTTCAGGGTTCTTCTTCAAAGAACTGGAGACGACCTGATAGCTCTCGACACAGGGGTGGTCATAATTATAGGAATTTCCGTAGAGGAAGTAATTATAGAAACTATCAGGGTTATCCGTCTTGGAGTCAACAAGATCATAATTACAGAGATACTCATTATAATGAATATGATAATGGTAACCAAGGGTACTATGACTCAAACCCAAATAGGGGTTACAATAGAGGTAACAATAACTACAGAGGTGATAATAACCGAGGTAGATCTCAATACAAAAGACATAAACCACATTTTCAGGCAAACTCTGCACAACAAGAGTCCCATGAAGCCTATAAACAGAGTAAAGATAATAATGATGCTAGTAATATGGCATGTGCCGCTTTTGATTTTGGGAGAGCATCTCAGTGCCCCCAATGCAAAACGTTATTTGAGCCAACCACAGTGACTACTTTAAGCTGTGGCCATCCTCTTCCTGCTCTTCCAGCATCAGTCGCGCATGATGGAAGAGGGTCTCTTGTCTTACATAAGGGTTTAGTGAATAACAATCCAGTCTCTGTGCTATTTGATTCTGGATGCACCACAATTGGTGTTAGGCAGTCACTCGTAGATCCTTCCCGTGCCACTGGACAAGTAGCCAAATGTGTAACATTTGGCGGCACATTAGAGAAATACTCTACCGCTATCATTAGGATTGCTACTCCTTTCTTTACAGGAGATGTACACGCATGTCTTCTTCCGAATCCGATCGCTGACCTCATCATCATCGGTCGCATTCATGGAGTCAAGGAATGCACTCCGCAACAAATTTCCACTTGGGAAAGGCAAAACATGCAGATTGCTAACGCTGTAGTCACTAGAGCTCAGGCTCTTAATGTGCCTCAAACTTCATCTACTGAAGATAATGAAGTGCATAACCAAGATAATCCCTTGGTAATTTCTCGTGACTCGTTTATAAAACAGCAAGAAGATGATCCCACTCTGAAGAAATTCTTCATTCTTGCAACTAAAGGTGATCCGAATAAGGACACAAGTCGTAAATCGTGGATTACAAAGAAGAATGGCGTACTTGTACGTATGGTTCAAGACTCCATTACGTCAAGTCATTCTCAAATCCTGGTTCCCAAGAATTTGAGAGTTAAAATTTTGCAGCACGCTCACGACTCTCAGTGTGCTGGACACATGGGTTTTTCCCGTACTAAGTCAAGAGTCCTTGCGGCTTTCTTTTGGCCATTGGTAAACAAGGACATACGGATTTATTGTCGATCTTGTAAAGTATGTCAGGAAGTTAAATCCAAAGGTCCACGGCATGCTGCACCCATTCAGGCGGCGGACATTCCTATTCGGCCGTTTCAAAAAATGGCCATAGACATTATTGGTCCATTTAAGATCAAGTCTGCCAGAGGACATCAGTTTATCTTGACGTGTGTTGATATGTGCACACGTTGGCCAGAGGCTATTCCTCTGAAGAGCATTACTACTGCTGATATTGCAGATGCTCTTTGGCTTATATTTTCTCGTCTGGGGTTCCCCGGAGAGATATTGTCAGACCATGGCACCCAACTAATATCAGATACCATGTCTCAAGTAATGTCTACCCTGCAGATAGATAGATCTTTAAGTAGTATCTACCATCCAATGTCTAATGGTATGGTCGAACGCCTTAATAGAACACTTAAAAACTTACTGGGGAAGATAACTGAGGATCATCCTCAAGACTGGGACAGAGTTTTACCTGCGGCCCTCTTCGCTTACAGAGAGGTACCCAATGAACATACGGGATTTTCTCCCTTTGAACTCGTCTTTGGCGCGCGTCCGCGTGGCCCTATGTCGTTGCTTCACGATCTCATAACATCTGACAATATTGACGATGACACAAAGTCATCCTACGAATATGTCATCGCGTTGAGACAAAAGATTATCGAAGCATGCAAATTAGCAACTTCTTCTTCTGAATTTGCGAAACAGAAGGCAAGGCAATTTGCCAATAAGAAGAGATGCTTACGACAACTTTGTCCTGGTGACAAAGCATTTGTATTACTACCTTGTAGGGAAAACAGATTACTTATTTCTTGGAAAGGTCCGTACGATATAATATCGAAAATTTCCGATGTCGACTATATTGTCGATATTGATGGGAAGCATAAAACCTTCCACATCAATATGCTTACTGAATTCCATGAACGTCCGGATTATTTGCAACCCATTTTCCAAGCAACGGACAATTCTCCAGTACCACATGGTCATTACTCATCACTGTCCGTGATACAGGATGAGGAAACAAGTTTTTCAGATGTAAATCTTCCTCTTCCAATGATCCCACTTCATTCCAGTGAATCATGGAAGAACGTTACTGTCTCTCCTGATTTGTCTCTAGGAGAACAGCGACAAGTTTCAACTATGTTGCAAACATTTCAGGATGTACTCACTGACATCCCTGGACAAACTAATGTCATTCAACATGACATTGTGCTAACTGACCATACTCCTATTAGGGTTAGACCTTATCCTATACCTATACATTTCCAAGCACAGGTCGAGAAAGAGTTGGATGTGATGATAGATTTGAAAATAATCGAACCATCCACCTCTGCGTATTCTTCGCCGATGGTTATTGTGCGTAAAAAAGACAATAACATACGTCTTTGCGTTGACTATCGAAAATTGAATCAAGTAACGAAGTTCGATGCCGAACCTATGCCTTTACTGGAAGAGCTACTTACTCGACTCTCCAAATCTCATTTTTTCACTAAACTTGATTTGTCTAAGGGATATTGGCAAGTTCCTTTATCTGAACGCGCCAAACCTCTCACGGCTTTTTCAACACCTAGAGGTTTGTTCCAATGGAATTTTATGCCTTTCGGTCTTATGAACGCACCAGCTACGTTCGTACGCATGATGCGCCGAATCCTATCTTATCGGTCAGATGTCATTGCATATCTAGACGACATCTGTCTTTTCAGCGATACTTGGGAAGATCACTATTCAGGGTTAGATGAATTGCTGTCTACTTTGCGTGAGCACAACCTGACAGCGAAACCCTCTAAAGCCTATATTGGTTTTAGCGAAATTCTTTCCTAGGCCACCGAGTTGGTCATGGTTTCCTAAAGACAGAGGACCATAATACTAGTAAGATACTTAACATCTCAATCCCTAAGACTAAAAAACAGGTGAGAAGTCTGTTAGGTCTTATTCAATTTTATGGCAGATTCATTCAGAATCTATCCTCTATCATGGCACCTCTCTCAACACTTCTAAAGAAAGGTTCGCCTAATGTGGTCCACTGGTCTCAGGAATGCCAATGCTCTCTGGATAAGATTAAAACACTGTTTTCAACACCACCTATTTTAGTGCTACCCACTAAAGATAAGACATTCGTTCTTCGTAGTGACGCTTCATCCACTGGGATTGGAGCGGCACTAATGCAAGAGTACTCTGGAACTCTGCATCCTGTAATGTATATTTCCAGAAAACTTAATGCGGCAGAAAGGAATTATTCGGTTTTAGACCGTGAGCTATTAGCTATGGTTTGGTCGATCCTCAAACTACAGAGATTCCTTCTAGGCGCACATTTCATAGTAGAAACAGACCAAAAAGCTCTTACTGCTATACAGAGTAAGAATTTGAAGAGCTCGAGGTCTACTCGATATGCAATTGCTCTTCAACCTTTTCATTTCTCTGTGCGAGCTATTCGGGGATCAGATAATGTGATGGCAGACATTCTGTCAAGATGCCCACATGATTCCACATAACTATTAGGGCTTAGACTTCTTGATATGTCTAGTTCTATAGTAGTTCCTTTTCTATATCATGATAGATACACATTTGTAATTTAATAATATAATGATTGTATCACTACATAGCGGTTCATGTATGTTTATTCACCGCTGTGCTTTGATGATTTTTACTTCATAAATCATAAATTTAAGATATCTAATACGTAGTGATGATATGAATTTTTTAGGCATTGTGTAATTGCCAGAATTGTATTATACTTTGATGACACCTTCCTGGAAAAATATACTTGTAGAGAAATAATTTCTCTCAGTTTATGAGACACATTCTCACCAGTCGCTCCATAAGTCGACTTAGCCTCATATTAGGCGTTATAGGTATTCCTGATATTTTCATCTGCGCATTATTCATGCGTTGTGAGCCTATTGTACGTTGCTCCTAGATGTATTTCAAAAAAAAAAAAAAAATGTTCCATTTTTTTTTTTTTTCCCGGGAGGTGTGGTAAGACTGTTACGTGCAGTCTTTGATATCTTACAATATTATACATAGGTAATTTTTTAGTGCTTAAGGGAAAGTCATTATTGAGTTACTTCCCTTGAACTCCGCGGATAAATACATTTTACTGCGATTTATTCGTTGTTTGGGTAATAATAGATTGTTCTTGCTTCAGAATATCTATGGCCTGAATTTATGTGTATTGTTTGTCTGAGTAGGACAAGTCTGTCTTATATCTGTATATCTTTACATATCTAAGTCGAACTATATGTTCTGTTGTCTCTAGAGAGGTCAAAGGCTATTCGGCGGATGTGTCGCTTGAGTGGGTGTGATTTGGCTTCGTCCTGATAGGGACTGTGTGTGTTTTGCTATGTCGGCTTGATGCCTTGAAAAAGTGATCTCAGTGGTTTTGGGGAAAGTGATAGTCGTCTAGACCTATCGTGTATGCTTTACCCCAGTGTTTATTCATCTTGCCAAGGAATGGCAGTTTCATATTCCCTCTACCAAGGTAATCAAAGATACTCTTATGAACTCTCGATCGAAGCCACCATTGTCGATAATTACGATTTGAATGTTTAAGAGAATATATTTGACTCGATGAAAAACGACTTCGATTCCTAGCAGCACTATATTCTGTAGAATGCAGTCTATTGTTCATGACCAAATCTACAGAGCAACGAAATGTTGTATGAATGACTAACTTTAGAACAGATTCATTATCTGTATTCAAACGTGAGTGACAGTTCACGAGTGGAGCCATCTTGGAACCAAAACATGTAGGACTTTCAAGAAGAGAAAAGGGATGCCCGTATTATCGCTTGATCAGTCCAGAGATCACTGCTACACATGAGAACCCATTGTTAGCGGTTCAATATTATTATATGGAAAAATATGTGCTGAACATTATGTTGAAGAATCGTTGCTAAACGAGATTAGGTTAGAAGTCATCTGAAATATTGTTTACAAGCTGACGTGCTCAGTCAGTGACGTCAGATGATATATATGTATGGGCGATACTGAGTGCTTGGCTATTGACAGTCCATTATACCATTATTCTACATGAGTGCCCATGTAACATTGCAAGACCATTTGTCCACTGTACTATGATGTATTATGGCAACCTGTGATTTGTCACTATCTGTGCTGTCGAGTGTGTACGTCCAATTAAACTTTAGAAAAGGTACACAGTCGTTGGTGTCGATGACTTCCGGTCATACATGAGTGTGAGAAGAGAACATTTGTCAACAACACGAACCCTTATCATCATTCGCACATTATACACTCCATCCATGTCTACACAACACTGCGTAGGTCAAGTTGACATTCCATACACTACAGTGGGGCAGGCAACACCATAGGGATCTTGTCAACTGATGATGATAGACGCCTGTCTTCCCGCCTAGGAGTGTTCTGGTGTACTTTATCAACATATATTATATCCAACTAAATATCAACTTCAAGTGACACTAACTTAAAATCTGAATAAACTTATCGCCTGAAGAGAACGCTCCCCGGACAAATTGGATAAACCAAGATCTGCAGAGCTGGGTATTTGCTTCACCAAACGATAAAACAGATTGTGTCAAAGCGTGCGCCAGACGGTGAACAACGGCAAGTTATAGGGTAAGAGAGTGAGAAACGCACGACAGGGCCCTGATGAAAGAACTGAGTGAAAGTAGACTGAGGGATGTTCTTTGTTGATTCACTCACAATTGTAACATTTCGTTATGCAATTTATTGCTAACTATATATCTATATATTCCCTTATACTAGATCAGAGTATCCAGTCTGTTCATACCTTAAAGGGGGAAGAAATATTATACCCTAACCATATGTATTTCTGACTCTTTGGGCCATCATCTGTCTCATAACGGGGCTGTGGGCTAAACCTAGAGTTACTATCATAACTGGGCTATCATCCTTGTAGCATTCTCTTGATATTTTATGACTATTTGTATATGTTTTTGATGTAATTTCTATGTGTTGTGAAGAAATTTTAAATGATAATTAAAGTTTCTCTTGAAATTAATCAGCGCGTTGGTCAGCTCGTTCTAGAATATCTATATAATCATTTGTTATAGTTTCCCACGTCTGTGTGTCTACCTGTCGTCACTTGAATGTGCGTGCACGTGAGTGGATATATATATTTAATGTATATGTGTTAGATTGTCTGACTGCTGTAAAGCTGTCGTAGAAGATCGGTGAGAGAGAGAAGATTTTTTTTCGCTCACAGAGACAGCCTCTATCACTATTCTACCACCTCACTCGTGGAAATCTATTTTTGTATTTCTCTCTCACGGTGTCTATCACCTATTCTAATCTATTCAGAAGGGACCAACCCAAGTCTTAATTCTCCTATCTAAAATCTACGACACAGGGACAACACCAACAGAGTGAAACAAAGGAATAATTGTCAAATTGCCCAGAAGGGAGATCTTGCAACTGCAATAATTGGAGAGGAATCACTCTTCTCTCAGTTCCCAGCAAAATACTAGGCAGGATAATTATACAGAGAATTTCAAAAGCAGTAGACCACAAACTGAGGAAAGAACAAGCAGGATTAAGAAAGAACAGAAGATGTGTAGATCATATATTTACCCTCAGGAACATTATAGAGCAGTGCTCAGAATGGCAACTGTACATTAATTTCGTTGATTTTGAAAAGGCTTTTGACAGTATACATAGAGACAGTTTATGGAAAATACTGAGGGCTTATGGAATTCCAAGCTGCATAGTGTCAATCATAAAAAGCCTCTATGCCAACTTTACGTGTAGCGTTGGGCAGAGCAACCTAACCTTTGAGGTGAAGACAGGTGTACGACAGGACTGCCCCTTATCAACCACTCTATTTTTAACAGTCATAGACTGGGTGATGCGCCAGACAACAGATGGCAGTCCAAGAGGAATAAGATGGACTACATTTTCAACATTGGAAGATCTGGAATATGCAGATGACATTGCACTACTAGCACATTCACATCAACACATCCAGGAAAAAACGGATAGACTTAATAAGTATAGCCAGCAGATGGGCTTGAACATCAATCTAAAGAAGTCAGAGGTCATGACACTCAATGTGACCAACCGTGAACCCATATCAGTAAGGAATCAGCAACTGGAACAGACAGACACCTTCACAAACCTAGGATGCATAGTAACAACAGACGGCGGAGCAAGCAAAGACATTAACAACAGAATGAACAAAGCAAGAACAAACTTTTTTAGTCTAAACAACATCTGGAAGTCCTCTCAGTACAGCACAAGCACAAAATTAGGATTATATCAGAGCTGTGTGCTTTCTGTGCTTCTCTATGGTGCGGAATGCTGGAGAGTTACAGAGAAGGAAATGTCGAAATTGTCCTTTTTTCACACAACATGCCTAAGAAAAATTCTCCGTATCTTTTGGCCGAATACCATCACCAACCAAGATCTGCTTACTCGGAGCAAGCAAGAGGACATGCACACCATCATAGCTGGCAGACGCTGGAGCTGGGTTGGCCGTGTCCTCAGAAGAGACCCCCGATGCCATCACAAGAACAGCTATGCTATGGACCCCTGAAGGAAAACGAAAGAGAGGCCGACCAAAAACAACTTGGCGGAGGACTGTAGAAGCTGAGATGCAAAGAATGAACCAGAGTTGGGGCACTGTACGTAGGATGGCCACCGACCGAGCAAAGTAGAATCAATTTGTTGTTGCCCTACAAGACGCCACCAGGCGTAATGGCCACTGACTGCTTTGACGGTCGGCGGCTAAGGATCAAAGAAGAAACTAGCGAGCACAATTGGAACCTGATATTGGCAACGTCCTACCAAGCAGAATTGTAGAAATCTACTATCGTAAGCACTGATATATCGTCATCTATATATTCTATGGCCTCGTTTATCTATATGAATTTATAATATTCTATAAATATATCTGTGCTGATATATATATATATATATATATATATATATATATATATATATATATATATATATATATATTTATATATATATATATTATATATATATATATATATATATATATATATATATATATATATACATATATATATATATATATACTGAAGCACATTAAAAAAAAACGCACCACCTGTATAATCCAGGAACAGAGTGTGAAATGTAAATATAAGTGTGTACAAGTTTACATATTTGGAATCTTTATTCATTTTCCTATGAATCCATGCTGGTCATTAATTTGTACATTTGATTGTTATGAAATTCATTGCATTCTGTGCAGGCAAGGGAGAAAACCAAAAAATACAAAAAAATGCACGTGCGTTATCCTGCTGGAGAAGCTGCAAGTCTGGATAAATTGTGAACGCAGGAGCAGCAGGTGCATCCAGAACCTCATCTCGATATGTCACAGCATTAACATTTCCACGGAAGACGTGAAGAGGCAAGCGATGGTGAAAACTGAATCCTCCCCAAATGTGAATACTGCCACCTCGAAATCGGTTGACACAGCAATCTGCAAAGCGCTCTTCACACCGTCGCTAAATCCGCATACGTCCATCTGCAAAGGATATGTTGAATCTGTTCTCGTCTGTGAATAGGACAGGATTCAACTGCAGTCTAGTCCATCTGATATGTTGCTCTGCCCATTGCAGGCGCTGCTAACGATGTCTGTGAGTCAAGTTTGGCCCAACATAAGGTCGTCTTGCAGTAAGGCCTGTATCTCTGAGTCGTCGTATGACTGTCATTCGAGAGACTTGCCCATGTCTACGCACTATTGCTCTTGCTGTTTGACTTGCCGGGAGAGTCAATTACTTAGGTGACTCAGCACAATATGACGATCTTGCGCAGGGGTAGTAACTCGTGGTTGGCCACTCCGAAGTCTATCCCGGGCACTGCCAGTGGTTCCGTAACGTTCATTGAGACGTACAATAGTGCTGTGGTGGCAATTCATCCTTCTGGCAATGGTCCGCGAGCTCATTCCGGACTCCAACATACCAATGGCTCGTTGGCGGTCGTTTTCAGATAGTCGTGGCATTTCAAGCACATGTACTGGGTATTTTGTCTCAACGGCCTTTTTATACGGAGTATACTGCCACAACGCGTACACATTTTCAGGGTCATAGCTGTTGAGAATCGTGTTGCACGTGTAACTTTCATCGTTTTCATGTAGTCTGTACACACACCCATGGGTTGAATCTTGCACTTTCCATTCCAGCAGCCATTCGCACTCTACCGCATGGCAAACACGGGGAAAATCCATTCCCACACTTTTTTTTGCCAGCTTCTCGGCATCAGTATATATAATAGTGGTGCGTTTTTAATGTGCTTCAGTATATATATATATATATAGTAGCCACTTATGTCAAAACTGACTATGGGAATGAGCCCCAGAGGTGACAGCCTTCAGCTGCTTTTTTCACGGTGTTCCTTTCAGCGTGTTCTTTTCTCTTCTGCTACTGGCAGAATAATCCTCCAAGGTTGCTGGATTTATGTTCATTGCCCTCATGTCTCTCTTGCACACAGCTTTGAACCTCAGCTGCGGTCGCCCAACTGTTCTTTTCCCATCTTTCAGTTGTTTGTAGAAGATATCTCTCGGTATGCGACCATCTTCCATGAGGCGGAGATGGTCTAAGAAGTGCATACATGCTTTGAAGGCCAACACGTGACAACACCTCGACATTTGTCACTTTGTCCTTCCACGAAATACCGAGGATGTGCCGTAGATAGAAGGTATTGAGCCTTCATTCTTTCTTAGTATAGGTTTCCATGTCTCGCTGCCATATAGAAGCTTTCTGATGACGCAGGCATTATATACCGCAGCTTAGGTCTTCGTTGTGAGATTAGAATTTTGCCAAACACATGTTGTGAGATGGGCGAAGATGGCTGCAACTTTGCCAATGCGGCTGTCAGTATCTGCGTCCAAAGAGAATCTGCCGTTGATGGCAGATCCTAGGTTTGTGAAGTGGTGCAGCATTGCCAATTTGTAGTTATCGATAGTGATAACTGGTGCAACATCCACATCCTGACCCAACAAATTTGTTTTCTTTAGACTTATTGTGAGGCCAAAGTCCTTGCATGCTTGCGAGAAGGCAATGAATCAAGCTCTGGGGCTCCTGTTGACTCTAAGTGACGATTGCGTCATCGGCGAATAACAAGTCTCGTATAGTGACAATTCTGATTTTTGTTTGTGCCTTCAGCCTTGCGAGGTTAAACAGTCGGCCATCTGACCTAGTGTGGAGGCATATTCCGTCAGCTGCATCTCCGAATGCATGATTCAGAAGCAAGGCAAAGAAGACCCCGAAGAGGGTCGGAGCTAGGACGCAGTCTTTTTTGACGCCACTGCGTATTGTCAAAGGACTGTGATGTGTTTCCAGCATATTGAACTGTTCCTATATGGCTTCATGGAAGGACTTTATAATTTCCAGCAATTTAGTGGGGCAGTTTATATTCTGGAGGAGTCCATCCCTGCTAACCAGGTCAAATGCTCTTGTGAGGTCGATAAAGGCGATATATTGCAGGGGTGCAATAGTGTGCTCTTACAGCATTTGATTAAGTTGGGAGGAATCCCATTGCTGCCTAGTGCTTTGCTAGATGCTGGGCTATCAATGGCCTTGCTGAGTGCATCCACTATTGGTTCAGCATCCAGCTCCTCCAAAGTGTCAAGGGCTGCAGGAGTGACGGTATTTTCTCTAGCGTAGACCTCAGAGTAGTGCTCGACCCACCTCTCTATCTGTTTACCTTTATCGGTTAGTTTCACCCTGCTGATGGCTTTTAGTGGTGCCATCTTACTTTTTTGGGAACCAAGTGCTTTCTTTATACCGTAGTACATTTATCTAGTGTTGCCATGTTTGCGCTACGGTCTGGATGTTTTCGCTGAGCTGCAACCATATAAGATAGCATGTGTCAGCAATGTAAAATTTTAGGCAATGAATGAACAATTGATTAAAAAAAAAAAAATTAGCTTATTTTGTTTCTGATGTGGCTTCAGTTATGTTGGGTAGAGAACTATAACTACCCACAACATTTAAAAAGGCAATTTCTGACTTGACAGTTCTTCACTGCAATATTCACATTCTAGCGTTTGAAGGATTATTTGCAAGGTATTTCTGAATTATTTGTATTCTGATCAGCTGCATTCATTACTTCTTTTGTCGTGCCTCTGATTTTCTGAGGAGACAAAGAAAGAAAACGCCTATTTCTCCCTCAGGCAAGTGGAAGATGTGGCTAATGTCAGGTTGTGCATCATGTAAAACAAATCACTATATAAACTATTGCTGCAAGAGCACATGAAAGCTTTGATAAAGGCTTCCCGGATTCCAACTACAGCAGTGATTCTATGCTCCGTATGGAGCGAGAATGAAAAAAGGACAATAATAATTATCATGATGTATTCACTACAAAATATGTCCCCAAAAAAAATCAGATGAGTTAATGGAGTGTGCTCCTTCATTAAAGAGAAAACGTAAAAAAAAATGTTTTGCCACAGTATGGCAGAGCACCAAGTTCGTTAAGAGTTGAATGTGTATCTTACAGTGCTGTCTCACAACACTGGGATCACGATAAAAAAGCGCATGGTAAAACACAAGATTCAATATAAAGATTAAAGTGCCTAGGCTTTGGCAATATCTGAACGCTAACAGAATTTATGTTATATACTGTACTTGAGTGCAATGTCTAATTTCACAGTAGGTAGAGTGCTTGCCGATCGTGGTTAAGTTACCGCTGTTCCGAATTCGAAATCTGGTGGCGTCACACTCCAGTCTAACCAGTTGTAAATGGGTACCTGATTCTGCTCTTGCGTTGGAAAAGGTAAAGGCCGCAAGGACGGGAGCTGGTCACAGCATCTCATGACATGGACCTGGTATAGTGAAGTCTCTAACGCTTCACTCCCTTAACGATATTTTGTCTCATTTCTCCTCATATGGAGAGAGAAAGGAAGGGCAGAATGTCAGACGGGCCTGCGAGCCCAATTCTCAACCCTTTGAAAATAAAGTTCGTTCGTTCGTTCATAGCTAAATGTTATTACTGAGATAATCTCTCTCGCCTTCCCCCTCCGCACCCTCACCCCACGTCTCTCTCTCTCTCTCTCTCTCTCACTCTCTCTGTCGTGTGCTCTCTCTTACTTTCCACTTCTCCCTCATTTTTTCTACAACTCTGACAAAACGTTATTCTATACATCTTCCGCTGAGATTTGGTTTATGTGAACCATTACTGCCTATCTTCAAAAAGTCTTTATTCTTTGATCCCAACACTTGCTAGAAATCTGGCTGTGCCTGGTTTGTTATTTTCATATCAAGTCTAACGTAGGACAGCGCGATAACTTAATATATGTGTAAGTCTTTCGATGCAGGCTGCTGGGATAGCTATCTATAACTTTCATTTCCGCTCAGGTGAAATGTCATTCATGTTCGCTTTTTGTCATAAGGTAAATCCCTCTTGTTATCTTGGAGCAAAGAGTAGTGTATACGTCCTGTGTTACGTAGTTCGTACACTGTCCTGAGATCCTCCTTGTTTGATCTAAGGGAGTACATCGGAGCACTGCTGGAGTTGTCCGTGTGCAATAAAAATGGTCCTTAAATCCAAACCAAACCAATCTTGAAGCAAGTATTAAATGTTATCTTTCCACTTGTTTACACGCATCTCAAGCTGTTTTCTGGTCTTCTTTATACATATATATATATATATAGATTATTACACAATGAATCGAACACTGATTTAGATCGAGTGCTGATAGGGGTATGACCATTCAGTACCCGCCCAAAGCCGTATTCTTTAACATGAATGATACTCCAAAGGCCAGGTTGGACGATTCACATAAATATTTATTACACATCTCGTAGCTCCAAACAAATCTTGATAATATTCATATTAGGTTATGGCATCAACTAGACAGTCTCTAGCGTCGACGTACAGTCTTGTAACTCGTACAATGTCGAGGACATTTCCATACAATTTTATTATAATAATTCAACTCTCGTTCATCTGGTCAAACATCATTCCTCTTACATAAATACTGGCATCATCGCACGGACGCGTATGGATAATCCAGAGATGGAATACATAGGAATATGACCATAAAATCTTCAAACACTCAGGAGCATAGAACACATACGTCCAACACCTTGTAAAGACACACAGCGAATGGTTCCGGCAATAGATCGCAGACGTTTAGCACTAGCGACTCAATCGTCTGCTCACTGAATCCAAAAAAGCAATGACGTACTTCCTGTAACCAATGGTCACCGTACGTAAACAAATAAACTACATGTCGAACTGAATCGATATCGACATACATGTTATGAACTTTAGTCATAACAGTACCTATTTCTTTTGTTTCATCTACTTGACCAGTGTGTTGAGAGACATGTAACAATTACCGGTTGCAACTCAACTGCGACAGTTTCACTTGAAATACCCGCTGCGCGTATGCGCACTTTTTTGGTCTTTGTAAGGTATGATTAAAAACTTGCAGAGATTATCTTACTTTTATGATAGAAAGCATCCTCATACCACGTCATGGGGCTGAGAATACATTGTTTGAAAAGGGTACAATCTTTTATGGACACCCTGTATAGATGAGTTCACTTATTTTTGAATGGAAAATTGCGCTCTGATATAACCAAATGACTTACAAGTCTAGGTTGAAAGGACGTGCCGCGCCACAAGAAGGGAAAACCCGCAACAACAACAACAAAAAAATGAAACGAATATGTTAATTTATTTTAAAATACCATATAGCACTGTGTTATCATTTATTATCGCATCATCATCACCATTATCATCATCCCGCTTCTCTATATGGAGCAAACACTTTCAGCAAATGCATGTCAAGTCGTCCTTCCAGTTCCATCTGTTTAAGGTCTTTGTCGTGGAATATTCTAATCCACATATATAAATTATCAAGTAAATATAAAGCCTAATAAATACATATAATAAATAAAGGAAGAAGAATGGTAAAGAACAGTGCTGTCACAATGACTGTACTCGAAATCCCCTTGTTTTCTACTGCGTATGCAAATTGTAACGTTTCACGTTGATATTAAAGGCCTTCTGCAACATACACGCGTTTCCCAAACACACGATAAAATGTGCTGCCTTTCTAAGAAAAAACCTTGAAATATGCAAGTTGACCTAAATTTTAAATTCCATTCATGTCTTTTTCTACACTATGTTACCAAAACGAACGAACAGATGGACAAAAGGATAAAGAGAGAGGGAGGGCTGAAAATCAGGAACGCATGCAACACGCTTCGCGCGATACACAAATGCTGCCATCACGCGTGTAAGACTACATGCACTAATTTTTTTTCAGACGGACAGTGATAAATTCACTACCCTTCCCAGAGTTAGGTTTTAAAATCATAAAAAACGCTTATTAGGAAAGATAACAATAGATGGGTTTACGGTTGAAACATAACAGTACCCAGACAGCACATCTTCGAAACAGGAGGTAGAAAATACATATTTTGAACGCAGCCACGTAGCTCTTTTAAATTTGGATATTTGGGTTCCTTAGGGCTTGCTGCCAAAGAATATGTAAAACGTTACGCAAATAGTCCAGGAATTAATAAATTATAACCAAAATAAAATAGTGGGGATGCCTGACAACACAAAATCATTTCTGCTCATAAAATTTTTTATAACGTGTTTGAAAAAAACCTTACGTTACATAAATAGCCTACCATGTAAACTCCAAATTGATTGGAGCGCAACAAATGAAAACTAACCACGATTGGTCGGGCTATAAATACTATCTTGGTTGTTAGGGAGACGTAGAAAGGTAACATTTTTTCAAACACTTGTCGAAACGGGGCCTCATTGGCTAGACTCGCTGATATAATCACTTAGGAGCGTTAGTTCGAAACCACTTGTTTAAATAAGCTTGATAAAGCGACAGTGCGTTGAAGCCAGCTCACATTTTTGCTAAAATAAAAGCCTGGAACATAAGCAGATGGGAATTTGTGCCAGTAATTGTGCCAGAATTCATTGCTAATCAACGTATCTGTGTTTATTTCCATGAAATTGTGGTAAGCTTGAACCATTCAGTATCTTTTAATGAAAATTGAATGTAAATTGTTAATTTATGCCTGTATATATATGTGTAGTTCAGTGGCAAACAGGAGATAAAGCCTATAATGCTCCAGCCTGAACAGAGGGTGTCGGAGGGAAGTAAAACGGCATGGAATGGCAAAATAGTACACTGACACCTGGATGATTGATTAGACAGAAATAATGCTGGAAGTGCAGAGGCGTGGTAACCATTAAGGAGGTAAATACTGGTATAAAGTATTTCAGATGAAGCTGACAGTTGGCCTAACGCTCTGAACTCAATGTTTGTGTTGTATTGTGTTCAGTGTAGAACTAGAGTATCAATTAGTTATGAAGTAGAAGGTACATCCTTCTTGTTTTCAGGGACCGTGGTCTTGATGGTACTGAGCAGCACCTGGTCAGAGCTTTGCTGAATCCAGAGTCGGACAGCATACTCCTTGGTCCATTTAGCTATCAGTGAGGTGTCTCCAGAGCCCAGAGGAGAATTCGAGCAGAGGAGTCCTTTCCTGCCGCCATCACTCAAGATAAGCTGATTTGGCCAGCTGAGCTCAACATTATGTCCCCTCATCTTGAAATAACTTTGTAAAAATAACATTCAGAGGGGAATTTAATTGTCTTAATATCAGGAACTGAGAACATCTCCAATACTAGTCCCTAAAGACAAACTATTGAAGTCATGATGACAAATACCAACAGAGCTTGAACAAAACAAAACCAGTATTACCTCATTTTACTACTACACAACTGACACACATAGGATATTTGTAATAATATATGTCACTACTATATTCATATTGGTAAATTCTGTACATATAACTTGTAATTTAAATTGATTGTGATTCCTGGTTCCCTTGTAGTTGAATCAGGACACATATTCATTCATGCCAGTAATGAATACATATTGTTATTTGAAAAGTTATCAGTGACTCTTTTAAGATATCCTTGTAGAGTGTTATATGTATGTGAGTGTCACAGTGTTGTCAAGTGTAGTGGAATAAATTAAATTGTTTATCCGTCTGTTGTTGTTATGACTTACACTTCATCATACACATACCCTAGACACATAACGTAGTCATCACACTATTCCAGAATAATTCTGACTGAGATATATAGATATGTGGTAGCAAGTAAGGTTATCTATAATACACTACTCTTAATAGATATAGATACCTTCACAGCTGATCTCAGTCAGTACACTAAGTCCCCTATAAATATTTATAACATCCCACTTCACCACATATATTGGGGTCTCGCTCTTGGGATTTTGAATCTTTCCCTATTAAAAATATTGGGGGTAATTCACTTCAGGGAATATAAGAATTAAAAGGTATCCTTGGGTGGAATTAAATAAGGTTGAGCTCACGGTGCCTGTGTTGTCCATTATATATATTTAGAATTTGAATTGTTGGTTAGACATTGTAGAAATTTACCTGATAGACAATGGCGGACCTGGCCAAGTTTCGATCTGCTGCTGTACAGACTGCAAAAGAGTTAGGATTAGATGGGCAAGTTATGGTTGCCTATGTCACCACGGAATGTGACAAATTTATTGAACGCGAAGAAAGAAGATTAGAAAAAGAAGCCGAAAGAAGGTTAGAGGCTGAGACTAAGAAATTGGAAGCAGAAAGAGAAGACAAAAGATTAGCTGCAGAAAGAGAAGAGAAGAGATTAGCTGCAGAGAGGGAAGCAGAAAGAGAAGACAAAAGATTAGCTGCAGAAAGAGAAGAGAAGAGATTAGCTGCAGAGAGGGAAGCAGAAAAGGAGGAGAAGAGATTACAAAGGGAACATGAGTTACGACTAAGGGAGTTTGAGTTTCAAGGCCATGCTCCTGAAAATGGTGCCAGTCCCTTTGCCTCTGATGCTACGGTTACTCAAGGAGCCTCAACCTCAGCTATGAATTTTCATTTAGATCATTTTGTTGAGAAAGACGATGATATTGAGAGCTATATAAATAGGTATGAACTATTAGCTACCACGTATGGGTTAGAGAGAGAAAGGTGGAGCTTAAAGTTATCTCAGGGACTTCGTGGGGCAGCTTATGAAGTTTTTGCAAAAATGAGCAGAGGTGATCAGGAAAATTATGACATGCTAAAGCAGGCTCTTTGTTAAGGTATGAAAAGAATGCAGAATTTTATAGGAAAAAATTTAGGAATGCTAAACTACTGTCAGGTGAAACCTATCACCAGTTCTCTGCACGAATAGAGACATACTTGGAGAAATGGACTTCTCTGGGGAAAACCCAAGATCTTAAGGAAATGGTCCTTATAGAGCAATTAAGAGAGTCCATGGCTCCAGACCTGAGAAAGTTTCTCATGGAACAAGGTGCAGAGAGGCTGGATGAGTTGCTAAATGTTGCTGAAAGGTATCAAGCAGCTCAAGCAGAGGTAACAGGTAATAAAAAGAAACAAGTGGATAACTTTAGGGCACACAGAACTTTAATAAATTTGATCCTAGGGATCAAAACAAAGGTAAGCACCAATTTGATAGGCCACGGTATGACAATAAAAATAAATTCCCACAATTCGATGAAAGGAAATATGATGAAAGAAAATCTTTCAACCAAGGAAAAAGGTGGTGTAAGAATTGTCAGATGGACAATCATGACACTGACCATTGCAGAAGGAAACCTGTGTATATGGCAACCCTTCAGGTCAGGTCGACCTCAAGACAGGAGGAGGATATTATGTTGGATACCACTCCAGAAGAGATGAGGAAGGCACAGGCTGGGGATAAAACACTCAAGCCTTGTTTCAGAAAATTGTCAACTTGTCATACAACTCCAGGCAAGGGAGATTTTTACATGAAAAACAAGTGGATGTATAGGAAGACTGGAGCTAGATCCAATGGTCACGGACAGCTGGTTCTTCCAAAAAGATATAGGACAGAATTAATAAGGAGCCTACATGTGAAACCAGATGGGGACCATGAGAAGATAGGTACCATCATTCAAAAGGTGGCTCACAATTATTATTGGCCCAAAGCAAGATGGGACATTGAGAATTTTGTAGAAAGGTGTAGCATAGCACATGAGGGAACACCCACAAGTGGGAACATGGATCAGGACCTGGACACGCCACGGGGCAAAATTAGGCCTGACAATAAAAAGAAATATAGATTTGATAAAGTAAGCCGAAAATCCCGCAATCGGACTTAAACAAACTGGAGGAAGAGGATGTAGGGAGGAAATCTCTCATCAAGAATTTTAAGTGGGGAGAAAGCCCCAAGACAAGAAAAATTGGTAGCGGTCGTTTTGTGAATGATAATTCTGGGAGGAAAAATCATCACTATAAAGCTTCGAGTGGAAGAGACCATACCGGTGCATGGACAAATAGGTCCACACAATTAAAGGTCCACATGTAGCTTTGTTAAGAACGTGGACTGATGAAAAGGCAGAGGAAAACATTACATCTTCATACCAATATGTGAATGAGCTGACCACTCGGTTAAAAACTGGCTGGAAACTTGCCAATGAAAATTTGAAACAAGCCAGGAAGAAACATGCTGCCAATTATAACAGGAAGGCGAAAGACAGAAATTTGGCTGTGGGAGAGAAAGTACTGCTTCTTTTGCCCGGGAGTCAGAATAAGTTACAAATTGGATGGCAGGGTCCATATACAGTTTTAGAGAAGGTGTCTAGAACAAATTATAAGATAGATAAGAAGGGGAAAGAAAAAATCTATCATGTGAATCTCCTGAAGAAATATTTGAAAGAGAACATCAGGAAGAGACACACTTGTTGACCTTGTCCATCGCCATGGAGATGAAAAAGGAACCACTTTCATCATTTGAATATCCATTACACCCCTGTGAGACAGCAGCACAGGTGAAAATCAGTACACATTTAACGAAAACTCAGAAAGAGAGAGTGCAACAGGTTCTAAATAATCATGCAGAGGTGTTAACAGACCGACCAGGGCATACAAACCTATTGGAATATGATATGAAACTAATAGACTCCACCCCTGTCTGTATGAAACCATATTCGATTCCGTTTGCTAAGGAGAAAGCTTTGAAGGAAGAGATAGACTATCTATTGAAGGAAGGAATTATTCGCACAGTGAATCTTCGTATAGTTCCGGTGTTGTACTCTTAAGGAAGCCCTCTGGAGAACATAGACTCTGTATAGATTACAGGAGACTGAATGCTATTACAGAAGGACAGGTGGATCCATTGCCGGATACAAATCAGCTGTTTGCCAGACTAAATAAAGCTAAATATTTCTCAAAAGTGGATCTGAGTAAAGGATACTATCAGATTCCAGTAAAGCCTGAGGTTAGACCATAACTAGCTTTTAGTACCTCAGAAGGACACTATGAGTTTAATAGATTGCCATTTGGATTGAAGAATGCGCCTAGTGTCTTCTCTAGAATGATGAGAAAATTATTGGATCCTCTGAATAATCCCTGTATAACAAATTTTATGGATGATATCCTTATAGCAACAGAAACATTTGAGGAACACATTGACTCTCTGAACATGCTGTTTGATCGACTTAGGGGGCAAATTTAACAGCCCGACCAACCAAATGTTGCGTTGGATGTAAAGAATTGGAATTTTTGGGACACACAGTTTATCAGGGAAACATGACCCCTGACCCAAAGAATTTAGAGAAACTACAGAAAGCCCCGAGACCACAAACCAAGAAGGACGTGAGATCCTTTGTCTCATTATGTGGTTTCTACCAGAAGTATATCAAAAACTTTAATTCCATATGTGCACCGTTAACTGAATTGACACGTAAAGGACATCCAGATCGCATTACATGGACACCACAATGTGAAATGACTTACCAAGAATTGAAGGAAAAGCTCACAAGTAAACCCATTTTGAAATTACCTGACTTAAGTCAAGAATTCATTGTAAGGACGGATGCAAGTAATATTGGGTTAGGTGCAACTCTACTACAGAAATCAGATGCATTGGATGGGGAATTAAGCCCATTGGCATATGCTAGCAGAAAGTTGAATAAAGCTGAAATCAACTACTCAACTAGCGAAAAAGAATGTCTTGCAGTAATATGGGCGATAAAGAAATTCAATATTTATCTATATGGGAAGGCATTTAAGTTGCAAACAGACCACAAACCTTTATCGTTTTTAGCACAGGCTAAGCATGAGAACTCTAGGTTACTCCGATGGTCTTTACTTCTGGCTCCATATAATTTTAGCATTGAGTATATATCTGGAAAAACCAATTTGGGAGCGGATTTTTTAAGCCGCCATCCGTGCGATGAGAATCACCGTAAACCCCAGAAATAATAATAAATTTCTCTATGTGAATATAGAATAAAGGACTGACATATAATGTCTGTTTTAAGAGGGGAGGTGTCGTGGAATATTCTAATCCACATATATAAATTATCAAGTAAATATAAAGCCTAATAAATACATATAATAAATAAAGGAAGAAGAATGGTAAAGAACAGTGCTGTCACAATGACTGTACTCGAAATCCCCTTGTTTTCTACTGCGTATGCAAATTGTAACGTTTCACGTTGATATTAAAGGCCTTCTGCAACATACACGCGTTTCCCAAACACACAATAAAATGTGCTGCCTTTCTAAGAAAAACCTTGAAATATGCAAGTTGACCTAAATTTTAAATTCCATTCATGTCTTTTTCTACACTATGTTACCAAAACGAACGAACAGATGGACAAAAGGATAAAGAGAGAGGGAGGGCTGAAAATCAGGAACGCATGCAACACGCTTCGCGCGATACACAAATGCTGCCATCACGCGTGTAAGACTACATGCACTAATTTTTTTTCAGACGGACAGTGATAAAATACATTACCCATCCCAGAGTTAGGTTTATAAATCATAAAAAAACGCTTATTAGGAAAGATAACAATAGATGGGTTTACGGTTGAAAACATAACAGTACCCAGACAGCACATCTTCGAAACAGGAGGTAGAAAATACATATTTTGAACGCAGCCACGTAGCTCTTTTAAATTTGGATATTTGGGTTCCTTAGGGCTTGCTGACAAAGAATATGTAAAACGTTACGCAAATAGTCCAGGAATTAATAAATTATAACCAAAATAAAATAGTGGGGATGCCTGACAACACAAAATCATTTCTGCTCATAAAATTTTTTATAACGTGTTTGAAAAAAACCTTACGTTACAGAAATAGCCTACCATGTAAACTCCAAATTGATTGGAGCGCAACAAATGAAAGACTAACCACGATTGGTCGGGCTATAAATACTATCCTTCGTTGTTAGGGGAGACGTAGAAAGGTAACATTTTTTCAAACACTTGTCGAAACGGGGCCTCATTGGCTAGACTCGCTGATATAATCACTTAGGAGCGTTAGTTCGAAACCACTTGTTTAAATAAGCTTGATAAAGCGACAGTGCGTTGAAGCCAGCTCACATTTTTGCTAAAATAAAAGCCTGGAACATAAGCAGATGGGAATTTGTGCCAGTAATTGTGCCAGAATTCATTGCTAATCAACGTATCTGTGTTTATTTCCATGAAATTGTGGTAAGCTTGAACCATTCAGTATCTTTTAATGAAAATTGAATGTAAATTGTTAATTTATGCCTGTATATATATGTGTAGTTCAGTGGCAAACAGGAGATAAAGCCTATAATGCTCCAGCCTGAACAGAGGGTGTCGGAGGGAAGTAAAACGGCATGGAATGGCCAAATAGTACACTGACACCTGGATGATTGATTAGACAGAAATAATGCTGGAAGTGCAGAGGCGTGGTAACCATTAAGGAGGTAAATACTGGTATAAAGTATTTCAGATGAAGCTGACAGTTGGCCTAACGCTCTGAACTCAATGTTTGTGTTGTATTGTGTTCAGTGTAGAACTAGAGTATCAATTAGTTATGAAGTAGAAGGTACATCCTTCTTGTTTTCAGGGACCGTGGTCTTGATGGTACTGAGCAGCACCTGGTCAGAGCTTTGCTGAATCCAGAGTCGGACAGCATACTCCTTGGTCCATTTAGCTATCAGTGAGGTGTCTCCAGAGCCCAGGGGAGAATTCGAGCAGAGGAGTCCTTTCCTGCCGCCATCACGCAAGATAAGCTGATTTGGCCAGCTGAGCTCAACATTATGTCCCCTCATCTTGAAATAACTTTGTAAAAATAACATTCAGAGGGGAATTTAATTGTCTTAATATCAGGAACTGAGAACATCTCCAATACTAGTCCCTAAAGACAAACTATTGAAGTCATGATGACAAATACCAACAGAGCTTGAACAAAACAAAACCAGTATTACCTCATATTACCACTACACAACTGACACACATAGGATATTTTTAATAATATATGTCACTACAATATTCATATTGGTAAATTCTGTACATATAACTTGTAATTTAAATTGATTGTGATTCCTGGTTCCCTTGTAGTTGAATCAGGACACATATTCATTCATGCCAGTAATGAATACATATTGTTATTTGAAAAGTTATCAGTGACTCTTTTAAGATATCCTTGTAGAGTGTTATATGTATGTGAGTGTCACAGTGTTGTCAAGTGTAGTGGAATAAATTAAATTGTTTATCCGTCTGTTGTTGTTATGACTTACACTTCATCATACACATACCCTAGACACATAACGTAGTCATCACACTATTCCAGAATAATTCTGACTGAGATATATAGATATGTGGTAGCAAGTAAGGTTATCTATAATACACTACTCTTCTTAGATATAGATACCTTCACAGCTGATCTCAGTCAGTACACTAAGTCCCCTATAAATATTTATACCATCCCACTTCACCACAGTCTTTTTACGTCTTCTGTATCCTTTCTTGTCTATTCCTATTTCCCTTCTCCACTGGGGGGTCGGTCTCAATCTATATCTTTTATCCTGAGGTTTCCACAATAAGGACTGTCTTGTAATATTATCAAGATGTTTCCTCGGTGTGCTCTGTATCCAACGCCGGCGACTGAGTCTCACCTCTTCATATACCACTAAAATATCACAATAAATAAGCAGGGAAATAAACAATTATATCTCCGTGAGTTCAAAGATAAGCCGAAGTCGAATGAGACAGTAACAACCAAAATTTGGGTATTACTCAGTCGTTACAAACATGAAGTGGCTTTTTTACCCCCCACAAAGCCGCTTATGGTAGGCATCAAAGCTGGCCCTCCAAAAATGAGGTGGAAAAAATGAATTAAAACAAATAAATGTAACGCCACTGCAAGTAGATCAAGAAGGCAACAAGGGATATAACAGTGTTGTAGAGTAAAGACGTTATCAACAAGCTAATATATATGGGAGAAGCACCAGAAATGAACTGATATTAATCAGTCACAATGACAAAACTGTATTCCGTGTTGTTCTAGAAGGTCAAGCGACAAAGAAAGAAAAGGATTTTTACAAACCCAAGCATGTCGTACTAGGCGACAAATGTCAGGTTGTGCATGGGGTTGGTAACATTATCATGTCAACAAAATGGCCACAGAAACAACTGCTGTAAGAGTATGTGACTGGTTGGTTCCGGTTTCTTTCAACGGAAGCAGCTGCATGGTGGCTCCATTTTATGTTTGAAGTGATGAAGAAAATGACGAATGAATAACATACTTTATGTACAATTATGCATTAGGTGTATGCATGGAGGCATATCTGGAGTCATCCTTATATGACCACCAGCTATGCACAATGCTACAATATGTAGGTTTGGATGTGAACCTCTATCTGTGAAGCTAATTACACCCTCATTGACTCTTGAAATCATCCACACACTTCCAGTGATCCCCACCTGTCGTGAAACATATTGAGAACCTAGCATTGCACACTATGCTTGGAGGAGTCACTTGAGCCCCAGACGTAACTCTGGATCTGACTAAAAACCTCATGATAGGCAGAGGGGAGCTGAGAAGTGGGCTCTGATGTGGGGCGTGACTGATTCCTTGGAGGGCCTAGAACCAGAGCACAATAATTTTAGCTCTGCTTATTTGAAGAGCCTCCTTGGAAGGCAAGAGAAGAAATGCACAATACGCCATATGCTATCATCCTCCTAGCTTGGGACCATGAAAATGTGACGACACTTTAAATGCAAGCCAAGCTGAAGAAACTGGAGTTTCATGACTTCAACTCAACCACGTTTCGGAATGACAGAAAAAGCAGCATGAAAAGCCTAGTTCTGCAATGTAGATGTTAACAATTAGGAAACCTCATCAGACAAAGAGCTCTTTAACTTGGTATTGGCTGCTAAATAGCGAAAAGCTCAGCAGCCATAATTCAAACATCAACAAATATACTAGATTTTGAAAGAAAGGCAAAGAGACGGATTAGAAAGTCGTGGGTTGAGGTTGTGACACCCCCCCCCCCCACCCACCGTTTCTTTTAATGGAATATTTTCTAGTTTAGGCGAGGCGCCCCGTTTAGCCTAGATATAAGGTTTGTCAGTTATATATAGGGCGCATGTCCAAAAATAAAAAGACCCGTGTGGTGTAGCAAGCTGGTTTTTAAAACATCACAAAGCCACACAAAGCGGTCTAGAAAGGTATGGAACTTACCATGAAATAGAGGAAAGTATAAGGAATAAAAGCTCATAGTCCAATACTGCTAAACTCTTAGGAGCGAACCTCTTACGTACGGATTTCGGAAGTAGAAGACGAAATCTAGTCCTGTTTCGAAATTTGTGTTTGCCATGGGAATATATGCAATTAGCGGTCTGGACTGTTAATTAGCGAAGAAGTCCCTAAGTGGCGAACATGGGCGCGCGCAAAATTTTTGCTGAGATGGATTTGGTGGAAATAATACTATTTTACTGTTGTTGGCGATTTTTTGTCTATATAAACATAATTAGGAAGTACCGGACATGTGGCATTATCGGACCACCGGACAATTGGCATCATTAGACCACCCACTTCCCCTGTTAGTCCGTTCATAAGATGTTTTACAGTAATACGTTATAATTTTTGGAAATTTGTTTTTTCAGAACCAGTTGTCCTAATGTCCTGGGTAGTGAGATCAGATACCTAGCCTTCTCGGATAAGGGCGAATAAATAGGAGGTTCCGTGTGCAGGTTACACATGTTAAAAATCCCAAAGCAGTTGGAAATCGTAAAGAGTAGGCCATAAGGCCGCTGCCCTGGCAAAATTTAAAATTTAAAAACCTACACACTAAAATACATTTATAGAATGTATGATTCCTATATACACACATTGGAATTCTCGCCAGTGCTACGGAGTTCGCGCACTGTACTGAAATCCTCTTGTGTGATCTAAAGGAAGAGATGGGAGCACTGATGGAGTTGTCCGTGTGCAATGAAACTATTCCTTACAACCAAACCAAACAGTAATACGTGTTGACAGAGTTAAAACAGTGTTCTCTGATAAAATATTTCGCAATAATAGTTGCAAACCAAAAACAAACAGACAGACAGACACTCAAATAAAGTTCAACACGTCACAAACATTGATGTACAATCTGTGTTCTCTCACACGTTTCACATATCACCTCGCAGCACCACAAAAACCGACACCTGCAGTTTTCCAGAAGCTCCACCTGAGTCTTCGTATAACCCCTGCTACAGCAAAGTATATCACAGCCGGCGACCCCCATAGAATCTGGGTCACACTCACGACCTTTAGTGCCCAGCGATCCAACTGCCCTACTTTTCTTGCAGAAATCAGGAGACGGGTCAGAGTAGACCAGGTCTTGTTTTGATGGAGGTTTGATTGTTCGCACTTCGGGATAATATTTTTCCCGTCGTTTGAAATGCTAACCCGTATAGCGCCGTCAAATTTCTCCTTGAGCCTGATTCCAGCTTCTCTAAAGGGTGGCATCTTTTTCCAGCATGTTTTAAGAGTGCAGGAACCTGACAGCCCGTGACACTTGCATTCTTTTCTCATAAAATTCTTCACAGCCTGAGGATATATTGAAACAAAGAACAGTGTATTTGAAATAAAGAATCTAACAATAAAGGCAATACGTTACCTTATTACTGCTTTAATCTTTTGACCAAAATTGATCTGAGGTCGTATCTCGATATAAAATAGTTTAATCTATAATCTTAATCAATATCTTATGGTTAACTGTTTGGATCATCATTAACATTTTCATTTGAAAGTAATATGTCCTTCTTTTTAACTAGTAATTAAAAAAAATGAAGTTGGAGAATGAATAAAGCAGTTCTGAGACAAAGAAAATTATAGCCAATGAAAGGAGAAAACAGGACGACCCAGAGTCCGCTGGGAGGACGGCATTGGACGGCCTTTGGGTGACAGAGGGTTGGAGAGGAGCTGGGCTGGGAGGGGGGCGGCCGATGGGATAATGTCTTCCAAACCTCTACACCTCACAATAGAAGAGGAACGACTAAGTAAGTATGTCACCGGATTGCCTACGTTAACGCAAGCTATCACGTTAATAATAATAATAATAATAAATTCTTTAAGCGCCAAACACGGCGCATAAGGCAGAAACCAGTGCTCTCCAGGTTGTTCGTTGTGACGCCACTCCTCTTAGCTCTTGCACATTATTTAGGCCCAACGTTCTTCCTTCTCTTATTATTGTTCTTCTGAGTGTTTCTTTTGGTCTTCCTTTTTTCCGCTTACCCTCAGGAACCCAAGTGAGCTCCTGTGTGGTATTCTGTTGTTTTGCATTCGTAGGACATGACCGATATATGACCATCGTCTTTTCCTTATATAGTCGGAGACATATTTCTGCCTAGAGTCTTCTCTTATTTGTCGATTAGTCTTGAATTCTTTCCAACTGATGTTCATGAGTTTTCTAAGACATTTGTTCTCGAATGTATCAGCTTGTTCTCCAATGATTTTGTTATTTTCCAACTCTCACAGCCGTATGTTAACACTGAGATAACATTTGAATTAAACAGACGAAGCTTGGTATGTATATTCAATGATCGTAATTTCCAAATGTTAGATAATCTATTGAAGGCGCTAGCTGCCAAAGCAATTCTAGTATGGATTTCTCTTGTTGTGTCACCATCCTGAGTCATTTTACTGCCTAAATAATTGAAACTTTCAACTTTCTGTAGTTTTTCCCCGTTCAAGATGATATCAAAGGTCTCGTTAGAAAAGTTCATAGCTTTAGTTTTAGAGGCATTTATTTGGAGACCAATTTTAACCGAGAGATGACACAAATTATTTATTGCTTCTTGGGATTGTCTTGGTGTTGAACTTAAGAATGCTACATCATCTGCGAAATCCAGGTCCCCCCGGAATTTTCCATTTGTCCATTTTATACCCAATTGTTCATTGTGGGTATAGTTTCTCATAACCCAATCAATAGCTATTCCAAAAAGTAGTGGTGACATAATACAGCCTTGTTTCACCCCTGTTTCTACTGTAAACCATTCTGTATTCCCTTTATTTGTTCTAACACAACATCTTGCATTGTCATATAGCGCTTTGATTATATTCACATATTTTGTTGGAAAACCATAGATTGTAAGTATCTTCCACAATGATGGGCGGTGTAGACTATCAAAGGCTTTTTGAAAATCGACGAAGGTGATAATAAGTGGCGATTGCCTTACCACTGATTCTTCTATAATTGTTCTTAGTGTGAATATTTGATCAATACATGATCGTTTCGGCCTGAAACCCGCTTGTTCTTCTCTGATCTTTTCGTCAGCATGCAATTTAAGTCTTTCTACCATCATGCAACATAATAATTTTCCAGGTACTGATAATAGAGATATACCACGCCAGTTATTACAGTCTGATAGATCACCTTTCTTCGGTAACTTTACAATAATACTGTCTTTCCATTGTTGTGGTGGTTGTTCTTCTCTCCATACTTCATTTATAATATCTAAAATTCTCAAGAGGTTGTTGTCATAAACTGCTTTAATCATTTCCCCTGAAATTTCGTCAACTCCAGCAGCTTTAAAATTTTTTAATCTTTTAACGGCTTGTTTGATCTCGTCCAGCGTGAATTCATCGCAAGTTATTGGCAAGGTGGTTGTGGGTGTTTCATTATTAAAATCAGGTGTTACTGTTGGTGGTGGTCTGTTTAGCACCTCCATGAAGTGCTCAGCCCATCTCTTCATTTGTTCTTTTTCTGTTGGTATTGAATTCCCTAATTTACCTTTAACAGGTGTTTCCATAGCAGTAGGCTGGTGACATAGTTGTTTTGTAATTTGATAAAGGCACCTACTATTACCAGTTCTTGCAGCATTTTCAGCTTCTACGGCCAGTTCATTGATGAAATGTCTTTTATCTCTTCGTTAACAGTTGTTATAAGAATAGTAAAAGATCTTGAGCAAGACTAGTTAGTAACAAAAATAACACTAGTCGAATGTAACCAATGAAATCGTCGATGGCTATTTTTGACAACGGCGGTCAGAGCAGAGTTCAGTCACGCAGTACACAGTTCAGTGATGCAGACGTGTCCAGGGGAGAGTTTTCAACCTTAGTGCGGGCCCCGTGTTTTTTAAAGGTTGTGTGATTAACCTCTGGGTGAGGTAACAAACTGAAAACTTCATGTTATCACAGGATATATTATTCTAGGATATTATTCTAGGAGATTGTGTTTTCCAGTATTTTGGCAAGTATTTACACGATTTGTATGATCTCGATTTATAATAGAATAATTACTCTACTAAGTTATGTATGATTGAGACTCTAGGCGAAGTCTATCGACATTTATAGGAGAGCTCAAGCAGACATGTTATTTATGACGATGTCCTTTTACAAAGGCATCCTGATTTATGTAAACAACAAGCGATCTGGCCGCTGGTAGCCAGGATATTGGGTTGTGTAATTGAACTTTGCAATATGTCCCTTGGACTCCTTCATTAAACAGTTTTTCATGATTTGTAGCTATTACTTACATCATGTATGTTGAGTATGGAAGCCCTAATAGGATACAACTGATCAATGACAACCTGCGTTGAGTAGAAAAGATCTGGCTTTGAGCAACCTTCATTTGAGTAATCACATCTCTGGCAGTCGCCAGTTAACACTCATAAGATAAATCTGTAAACCAGTAACAACTACGATCCCTTTGGGAAAATTTAATACCAATGAACTCAGATGAAATATTTGATACCTGTCACATAAGGTTTTTCATGGTGTCAAGGTTTGGCTTATAAACTTGATAGATTGCTGTAACGGTCACCTACATCACATAGTGCCGTCACCAGCGGTAACAAGTAAGTATGAAAGGAGAAAAGCATGGGACCAGAGCCCAAAAGGAAGCCATGCCATACTTACTTTAAAACAAACAAACAAACAAAACGCACAATTAAAAAAATGTAAAATACAAGATCAACTGCAATTAACAATTTAAAATAGTTTTCGGCTCGAACTAGGAACTGGATTTTTTAGAACAGAGGAAATCATTTGACAAAAAGCGTTGGGCGCTTAAGTGCTTATCATATATTTTATCCATAAGTTTCTAATGAAGTATAAAACAAAAGTTAATTTCATGCAGAATCAGCGCCCCAAGCTTTTTGTCAATTTAATGTTACATTTTTTTACCGCAAGCTATAAACTCCTTGAAAAATTATTTGTGGCTTTTTAGTGCATTAAAAGCGTGTGTTTAAAATATTTTTATTTTCTTCTTTTTAGTGTTTTTTGTTTTTGTTTATAAATTTAAGTCAAATGTAATCGATCCGCTAATGACATCATCAGTTTGCAAAAAACGAGTCCAGAGCACGGGAGGCGGATTTCATTATTCAGTATATTACACGGAAAGTTAATATTTTTTGTTTTCGTTTATTGTTTTAAAAATTTTGATAAGAGTTGTAAATTACATTTTTTAAAATGTATTTGTCAGTTGGGTGAATGTCTGTGTGTCTGTGCACGCGCGTGCGATAGTGTGTGTGTGTGTGGAAAGGGGGGCGGGAGAAGTATCAACATTTTTCTCAAGAGAGACAGTCTTATTGGAAAGAATACACCTAGATTATTTGCAGTTATCGCCCATTTCCGTGCTGATAAAATACAGAAAAAAATGATGATTAATTTTAATTTTATTATTTTTACGACTGATTATTGTATTGTCATCGGGAATACACAACTATGTGAAGTTTCAGAGCTATTGCTCACCTGGAAGTGATTGAAAAATCGATTGCGAGATTTGAAGGTGACATGAAAGTGACATACAAGGCAAATTAAAGAAAAGCGTGTAATATAAAGAATTTGCCTGGCATCAAGTCCCCACTAGTACTACATTACTTATTAAGCAGTTTATCACAAACCAAAAGCCTCAATTTAACCAATGACATTTTAAAAATGTAGACATAGACGCCTGATTTACATTCGCTGTCTACAATAACACCAAAATTAGTAACAAAGCATCGCCAGTTAGTAAAAATACAAAACATTAAGAAAAACATGAACGATCAGAAAGAATATAAGATACAATGAATATATAAATTAAAAAATAATATGGTATGAAATCAGTTTTACAAGTAAACGGTACACAAGAAACAAGGAACGTTTCGGGTTTTACCCTTCGTCAGCCACAGTTACGGACAGGTGACAAGGACAAGAACTATATATAGGTACTACAAAAATCTTTGATGATGAGGAAAACGCCAAATGAGCGATACAAGCAGATGGAACAACGGTGATGAGCGAAACGATAACAGTGATAATGCAAGAAACTCGTAAAACCAGAAAGACATGTCGAAACAAGAAAGTATATAATCAACGCAACTAAGACAGGAATGAACAACACTATAAAAACAAGTAAAAAATCAATTAGCTGGATCCAAGAAAGAAACATTCAAGATGGCTGAGGAAATAAGGCGTCATACGGAAGTGACGTATGCGCTAGTGACAGCTAAGAAAAGATAATTGAGGAAACGAAACGAAGCAAAGCAAAAACAAGGATAGATAGGAAAATAACGACAGAAGAAATAAAGTATGAAACAAAGACAGAAGCCACCAGAATTATGCAAAATGATGCTGGATTATTAAGGACCAGCAGGAGCTAAAAACGCCCATTTGAAAAAATTGAGACGGATCTCCAACAAGAAGCGAGTTCGGTCGTCGCCGAAACAATGAAAAGAGGGCAGAGATATGAATTGTCAGAGTTACCTGAATGGTCAGGGGCTATATGAAGTGATGGGCCACCGGTAAAAGTTTTGCCATGATAGATGTCATTCAAGTGCTCAACGAAAGTTGCCGAGCTGTTGAGAATCTCTTCTTGAATGTACAAGGTCCTTTAGCCAAAAACTACACATGCACTACCTTTTTCGGCAGATTTGAATAGATAATGTCATCCCGATATTTAAGGGATGTTCAATGACCGCCACTCATAAGTCGGTCAGGGTTAGATCGACGTAGACGAACAATGACCGATACTCAGAAGTAGTCAGGTTAGATCGGACGTAGATCGACGGGGCTAGTGAAAGTTGATTATGTCATTGCAAAAGTGTACGAGCCAATATATAATTCGAGAAGCAGCAGCCAGGCTCCTGGAGCAAGAGGTATCAGTCAGCCTTAGGTTTCGCAAACTGGACGAAAGTAGATCCTCGGTGTCTGTCTTAGGAATTCAATTACCCTTTCCTATGGTAATATTGAAGGACGCGCATGCGACGGTTGGAAGCGGGTAGACATCTTGGAGTAGAATTATTTTATCAAATGTATAGCGAAGAGAACAAACTTAAGACCTTTGCTAAGAACAGACAATTCTTCAGGAGTAGCTGTAGTAGATACAGAGAAAGCAAATAACTTAAGTAGAAGTG
>JAMPIV010007162.1:0-92626 GCA_024509875.1 Oreohelix idahoensis
GTATCCTATAGTTAACTATTTAGTGTTTTTCAATTGTACATACCAAACATACTTGTGTTAATAATGCCAAAGACGCTATATATTACAATTCTCTATCTATTTTACTACAGTCTGGTATATAATATGTACATGTCACGGCTGTTTGCCAGCGAACTTTTAGTTATTTCCCCTTTTTCCCCGACCGCGCTATTTATAGCCCACTTGACAGAGGTCACGTGGTCAACTTCCTTATGGGGAAAAACATGTGGCGATGTTTACTTTTGATAATGCTTAATTAATGCTTTTAGGCTACTTTATTATTATAAATACCGGCTTTAATTTTGCGTAAAGCTAGACTAGAAATGTTAGAGTAAATTTTAGAACAAGAACTAACATTTTATCACAATTAGAACAGAAGATATAATAGTCTGAAATAGTGTAAAATTTACGTTTTTTTTATATTTTGTTATGGTTTGTTTATAATGCAATTTTCACTAAATCGGTCACAATCAACATGCATAACAAATTACAGAAATCAAAAGTAGAAAACCTGCAGAAAATTGATATCAAAGTTTTGTTTTGGTTTCATGCGTCAAACATTGATTATTGAAACATTAAATTGCAAGTCCACATTTATTACCTTAAAATAACACACCCAATTGTCCCCAAAAACATGAGAGCTAACAATTATCTCAATCATACATCACGATGGTTATATAAAAATGAGTATGGTCATGAGTAAAACGAAATGTTCAATTTAATAGATAAATAGGTGTATTTAATAAATACATCTATTAAATGATTTCCACACTCTGTTAATTCTGTCAATCTCAAGCAACAACTGCCATAATTTGCTCTAGCCCCAAAATTTCACTCAATTATCATTCACACTTCCTTTTTTTATAGGATGAATCTGTACATTCACAGATGGAGAAATTTGTAACAAATGAGTTTCCATTATACATTTTAATTGTGAAGTTATATTTTTAATACCGCTGGCGCGTCTTTCAGTTTTCAATTTTCTCTGTTTTCTCTCCTGTGCCCACGTAAGACCTACTGTTTCCTTCATGGCTATTGCTAATTATTTGGATATTCTAACTCTACTTTCAATGCCTGCTTTCCTGCAAATTTCCTGACGTGACGTTTCTGAACAGCGTTGTAGTTCATGTGCCTGCTGCAGGTCTAATGAATCAGTTGATGTTCCAGCAATATGTTTTCTAACAGTGTGGAGCAATTGAGATCGCTTACGTTTTGTCGGCGTTCTGGTGACTGATGTTTCTCTTCTATGTTTAATTAGTTTTTGTAGTACAATAGGCTGTCCTCTGGTTTTGCATTTTATGATATTACTTTTTGCTGTTTCTAGTTTTTTTCTAACAATGGATGTGAATAGGGGTTCTTCCTTTTGTGTTAGTGGTTGTGAAGGTGGCTTAGCAAGTAACTGTTGTACTGTGATGTCGCTTTTGAAGACAGGCGAGGTGGATGTACTTGTCGTATGTATAACTGACTTGGTAGGTGTAGATGTGGCAACAAAAACTGGCATGCTAGGGTGAGTAGTGTTATCCACCTCCAAATGAATAATGGTATCGCCTTTAATGTGAGCTGGCACATCAACCTCCAGTTGAACAATATCATCACTAATGTGGGCAGGCACATCAAACTCCTACTGTACAGAGCTATCCTGACTACAGCTAATTGACTGACTACAAACTAACTGACTGACTACAGCTAAATGACTGACTAGACATGGAGGGGTCAGAAAGAACATCACAGGGGATAGAGCAGCTTTTTGTTTTTTAAAACACCAAAAGATGTCTTTGCAACATAATTGCACAGTTGACATTCACTTATAGTTAAATTATGGTTTTAGTCTTTCCAGATGTGCTGACTGTTTTCCGATAGTAACTTGGCTGTTTCAAGACACTTTTCTCATTATGCCTCCTTTTTGAGTTTTGTATTCGTAAGTAACACTTCTTACAAAATATAGTCGAATGCTGTGTGGGTTTATCATCTGATACGTTAATTCCAAACACAAAGAACAGATCATTAACGTAATTAGAACAGTTCAGTGCTTTCTGAATTGAACGTGTTGTTTTGGAAGTTAATGCTCTCTTGCCACAGACTCAGCACAGTGCACTGGCACAATTCATATGATGCAAAACAGTATGTTCCATTTCGTTGTTATGTAATATAGTTTACTTGTGTTTGTATAAAGATAGAGGAATATTTGGGACTATCAAGTCTAACACCAGGATGTAGAATGCTTTATCTGTGAATGAAAGAAGATATACAAACAGTTACTTAGAATTCTTTGGCAGCCGTCGTGTGCACAGGATTGTCTACCAAAGAACACTAATGGAACAGTCCTTATCTCACACACAATTAAAAAAAAAAATTCATATTATAAATACAAGATTAACAAGACTTGAAAGATAGAACAAAGTATGTGGAAGTAATCTATCTATAGATTTACATGTTTTCTGACGCTTATATACGTAGCTAAATATCATTATGAATTAATGAAAATGCAAAAACAGATGGTGCTTTACAAAAAGTTATTTTTGTACAACCTTATTTAAGATTTGTGAGTATCAGGAATGCGTTTACAGTAATTTAAATGCTATAAAATCTGGTGACAATATGCTTGTTCTTGTAATGCCAAACTCACAAAATTGACTACCACACATTCTCAAGATATGAAACCAAAAAAAAAAGTATGTGGAAATAATCTTTAGCTTCCCTTCGAGAAGTCTTTATAATTATAAACTCAAACGAATGGGCCGATTTTTAGATATTAAATTAATAAAAAGATTACTTATTTTATGAATTTCCTCAAATGATGACGCTGTTTTCAAAAGTCTGTAACTCAGTCAAAACTAATTTCAAACAAAAAAAAATGCAATCAAAAAAAGAGCAGAGAACAAAGTTATAGTACACAAAAGAATTTTAGCGCTGTGTTTATCCAGAACGAGTGTGTAATGATTTATATTTTACAGATTTTACACACACAACAGCTGATTTTCCCCGCCAAAAACTTACATAGTCTTTTACGGTGCACACGAAAATTTTATACCCGGTGTCAGAATTCCGGTCACCGAAACTAAAAGAGCGCTCTGTTATAGGGCACAAACAGCCGTGATGTACACAGACAATATTATTTTTTGTACATAAAATTTACACTAAGACAGTAAACTTCACTGTTTAGAATTCTTCAAAAACATAAGTAAGGCGCAGGGTGAAAAATAATTACGGAGTCAAAGTGTTAAAGTATCAAAATATTATTTTTATTTTTTATTTTTTTTCACTTATTTCCGAGAATCGACATCCCGTCAAAACCTGACAAGAAGTGTGATCTAGATTGGAAGAGCAACATTTGTTCAAAGCGGCAAGTATAGTGATCTGGTCGCGGATCTGAGAGTCGATAAGTTCACTGCAAGGGTCATGGCTGTTGAGGTGGGTGCAAGAAGGCTCGTGGCTGCATCAGTGTATGATTTATTGAAACTGTTGGGGCTGAGGGGACAGTCGAGAACGAGGGATGACCCAATTGGGCCCGCCCCCCTTAGAGTGTAAAGGAGAGTATACAGGTCCGAAACACTTGTTCGACGAGGGACTACTTCTGATGATCAGATTGCCTCCTGTTTAATACAGTAATCCTCAAGGGTTTGATGAAAAACGCGTTTCAGCGTTGAGCGATAAATTTACACCGTATGAAACGTGAAGGGTTATTTATTATCATTGAAAGTAACAGAGCAGATACGTTTTCACTTCATCGTCATGTGCATCAAGTAAAACATTGTTTTAATATTTATTAATAACAGCAAATAACAACATTCACAAATAGAATGTAACAGTTTATTCTTAAAGTCGGCGTAAACAAAGCACTTTTTGTTTTATATATTTTTGCATTTAACCAGATGCAATTAATACTAAACGAGAATCTTTTGTTTTTTTATCATGTGTGTAATGGTTAAATTATTTCTCTTGAATTTGAAATTAAAGAAACAAACGAATAAGTTACCTCCCCTAACATTTTAGGAATAGTCAGCCTGTGAAAACCCTGGCCAGATGGTAAGAAGTTGTACCCGGATTTAAGGCGTCTCCTCCCTGTGACTATCTTATGATTAATTATATTCTAGGGGATAAGTGAAATGTACATTCACTGAAACCACCAATGGAAGAAGTGAATAAATCCTCAGGTACAGGTAAAATATTTTAATAATTACACTAATATTCTATTACTACTAGTTGGAAAAGAGCATACACTTATATATATAAAAGTATTCACACAATTACTACTATTGTCTGTTTAGACTTCAAGATCTTGAATATTAAAGTTACTGCAATCTGCAATCACTGTTTTTAGTCTCTTGACTTTCCAATTAATTGTCATCAGTTGACTGAACTATGGATTTTCACTATTAGCTGTTTCTTATATATTGGTGGTCAGTGTCTTAACTGACACTTATCTTTCAACTTCACAATGCTGACACTGAACTGTCTTCTGTAAATATCAGACTTGGTAGACCCAGCTGTAGGGATGCCAATAACCAGTTGAAGTTCACTCTTTGGGGTCCTGCACTGTTGTGGGATTGCCTCTGATGAACAACACAGGCTTCTGATACTTGACAGTCCAGTTTGAGTTATTTCATGGAACCTGAAACATCATATCAGCCTTGGCTAGTATCTGGCTAGACTTGTAGCTGACTAGCACAGATGTCTGACCAGTCAGTCATCAGATGTCACCGTTATACAATCATAGTAAGTAAGGACATCATTTCAGTGATATAGCATTAATATTAACATTTCAATTAAGTGTAACTGACTAGCACATAAGTCAGACAAGTCAGTCATCAGGTGTCAAAGTTATACAGTCATAGTAAGTAACATCATTTCAATGATACAGAATTAATATTAACATATCAGTAATAAACATCATCTGGTTTACTCTGCTCCTATACATCCTTTTCTGATCTATAACTTGATCCTTCTAAATCATATCAAGTACAAATTCAAATACTGATGCTATTCTTAGCATCTACCCAAAATTAATACATAAATAAATAAAGTGAGTGACCACGTGATCAGGTTGCTTTCTACTGAAACTGGCTGTAGAACACTCCTGTTTACCAGCTGTAAATGGGTACAAAGTAGTGCACTCGAACTAGGGCAGGCAAAGGCAGCGAGGAAGGGGACTAGTCACCTTAACCTCGTAAACTTGGATCTTCCATGATGAAGTTTCTAACACTTCATTTCCCTATGACAATCTCTGCCATGGGACTGCCTTTATCTTCGTAAGCGATAAAGCAATATGATAAATATATCTTCATTAGGCTGTGGGGCTATTTGTGATTAATTTTTGTACAAGCAACAATCATCCACAATCCACATGTTTAGATCATATTAAAAATACAATACATTATATCAATGACTATTATACAGGCATATTTTGTGAATTCTATATGAACCTGAAATAACAAATATTATACACGGTAGTTATCATAATTTCGCTTACCCTCAGACTTCAGATACTGGACTGAAAAATGTTTCTGGCGATCCGCTCACAATTCATGGGTAGTGGCGAAACTCTGCCTCCAGTCTGTCTCAAACCTCTTTCGTTGTCTGTGTCTCAGTTTACCGATACGCTTTATATACGTATAGCGCGGACGTATCGGAGGGTACTGACGTCACAGCTTAAACCTAGGCCTGAAAAATCCTTCTCGAACAGCGATTTCAGCCGATCTGTGCGTCGACTGAAATTTTGCCTTTCTCATTCTCGGCATATATAATATCCATATTGTTCCATCTTATCTAGTTTTATACAGTTGATAATTCTCTACCTTCCTATCCATGTAATTTCCCAAACTGTTATTTGTTGATTTTAATATTTAGAACAGAAGTGGGTTTACATGCTTTTCCGCGTAACTGTGGGCAGCCGAAATACGCATATATCTCCGTAAATGAGAACTTCCTACCGTTCCTTCTTATATGCAGTTATACACAATCCTTCCCTGTACTAAAATGTAAAATCCTTTTCATACTGATTCTCTTCTGCTTTTATTTATCCTTGGCGATTTCCTCTGTCTGATACACATTTTGCTGATACGCCGCCATTTTGAAAGCGGTCAATCGATCGTTGACGGGTTTATAAATCTACCTGAACACGTTTGCAATGACTTGAAACCAATTTTGCGACATAGCTCCACCATATTTTAAGTTGGATGATATCTAGCTTAACTATTGGGTACAAGACAATAGCAAATCGACCATTCCAAAGTCAGTTTTCCTTCCTTCTATCTTGCTCCACCTCTGTGGGATAGCGACTGAGAAAATCTGCGCCCACATTCTGTTTTCCAGGAATATATTCAATAGTGTACGAGTATGGATGAATCAATAATGACCATCTTAGTAAGCGAGTATTTGCATGACGTGATGAGGCCAAAAATGACAGGGGTTGATGATCGCACTGGACCACAAATGGCTTGCCATACAAATAGGGTTGAAACTTATTGATGGCCCACACCAATGCTAAACATTCCCTCTCTATAGTAGAGTAAATCTTTTCTGCCGCGTTCAACTTGCGGCTGGCATAAGCAACAGGAAACAGTTCCTCATTCTGGGTCTGAGATTTTTGCAAAAGCGCGGCCTTAATTCCTACATTGCTTGCATCAGTCCGTACTATAAACTCTTGCGTCAGATCGGGTAACTTCAGAATAGGCCTACTAGTGAGTTTATGTTTCAACTCTGAATATGCATGCTCACACTCTGCAGTCCACTTTATTGTGTCCGGCTTCCCTTTCTTTGTCAGATCCGTCAAAGGTGCACATAAGGTATTGAAGTCTTTGATGTACTTTTGATAGAATCCTCCTAAGGATACGAACGACCTCACATCCTTTTTTGTCTGTGGTCTAGGTGCATTCCTTAACTTTTCTATATTTTTGGGATCAGGAGCCATGTTTCCATGACAAATTGTATGTCCAAAAAATTCTAATTCCTGACATCCGATTACACACTTTGTTGGGCGAGCAGTCAAACCTGCCTCTCTGAGTCTACCCAGTAACATTGATAGAGAATGTAGATGATCCTCAAATGTTTCCGTGGCTATGAGAATGTCATCCATAAAGTTGGTGGTGTTAGAGTTGTTCAAGGGTTCCAGCAATTTCCTCATCATCCTTGAAAATACGCTTGGTGCGTTTTTCAACCCGAATGGTAGTACATTAAATTCATAGTGACCATCCGAAGTGCTAAAAGCCAGCATGTGTCGGATCTCGGGTTTGACAGGAATCTGGTAATATCCCTTACTTAAATCGACCTTAGAGAAATATTTCGCAGTACTTAGCTTCGAGAACAGCTGATTGGTATCCGGTAATGGATCAGCTTGGGTTTCAGTGATCGCATTTAATTTCCGGTAATCGATACAGAGTCGGTGTTCTCCTCTTGGTTTTCTCAACAGTACAACACTTGAACTGTAAGGTGATTCTGACTTGGAGATGATTTGTTCTTGCAACAGATAATCAATTTCCTCCTTCAATGCTTGTGCCTTGGCATATGGTATAGGGTAGGTCTTCATGCAGATTGGTGTTGGATTGATGACCTTCATATCATATGTCAATAAGTTGGTGCATCCTGGTTTATCAGTTAACACATCTGCATGTGTTTTAAAAACCTCTTTAACTTGCTCCCTCTGTTCCTGAGTTAACTGAGTACTAATTTTGACTTGTTCATATGTCTCAGTCGGTCTTAATGGATACTCTATTGAGGTAAGTGGTTCATGCTTCATTTCGGTTGCGATGGCCAGAGTCATCATATGAGCTACCTCCGTTGATGTCCTGTCATAATATTTCTTTAACAGATTAACATGGTACACCCTTTCTTTGCCTTTCTTGTCAATTTTGTAATTAGTCCTCGATATTTTCTCTAGCACGTTATATGGACCCTGCCAACCAATCTGCAGTTTGTTGTTAGTGCTGGGCAATAGAAGAAGCACTTTTTCTCCAACAGCAAGTTCCCTATCCTTTGCTTTCTTGTTATAGTATTCAGTATGTTTCTTTCTGGCTCTGCGAAGATTGTCATTAGCCAATTTCCAGCCCATTTTCAGTCGAGTGGTCAACTCATTTACATACTGAATTGATGAGGTGACACTTTCCTCTGACTTCTCATCTGTCCAAGTCCGCAGTAATGCTTCCAGTGGACCTTTTATAGGCCGACCAAACAACAATGTGGCCGGTGCCATTCCTGTGGAATTGTGTGGGACTTCCCGGTATGCAAATAATGCAGCGGGTAAGTATACATCCCATGTTTCAGGTTTTTCACTTGCCAGCTTCCTGAGAATAGAAATGAGCGTACCATTGAACCGCTCGACTTGACCATTTCCTTGTGGGTGATCAGGAGAGCAATGATAATGTCTGGCTTGAAAAATCCTGAACACTTCTTGGGTTAGCTTTCCATTGAACTGGGAACCATTGTCCATCAATATTTGATGTGGGAAGCCTAACCGGGTGAATATGGTCAACAATGCCTCTGCCACATGCTTAGAATCTATAGATGCCATGGCTACGGCCTCTCCCCACACAGAGCATGTATCAACTAGAGTTAAGATGTAACTATTCCTTCTCTTAGTCCTAGTGAGGGGTCCAACAATATCCACTGCAACTCTCTCGAATGGAGTACCCATGATTGGCATTTCTCCTAGAGTTGCTGGTGCAGTCCCATGCTTGGGGGCTACACGTTGACACTCTGGACAAGATTTCACATATCGTTTGATATCTTCCGTGATCCCTGGCCAGTAATAGTGACAATCTATCCGTTGACTTGTGGCACCAATTCCCATGTGTCCACTAAATGGAATAGCATGTGCGAGCTCCATAACTTTCTCCCTGTATGACTTTGGTACTACCAGTTGTCCATGTCCTTGAGGTCCTGTACCAGCTTTTCTATACAGCAGTCCATTGTTCATATACAAGTCTCCTTTTTCTGGAGGGTTATAGGCCTTTGGCAATTGCCAAAACAAGGCTTCAATGTGTCATCTTCTGATTGAGCCTGTTTCATCTGCTCTGGCTGAGTATTGTTAGGATTTTCCTCCTCGTTTTTGGTGCTCGACCTGGTCTGGACTGCTGCCAGGACAACAGGTTTTACTGGGTCACCCAAAAATACATACCTACACCCCAATATCAGCGGGTATATAGGGTCATCTATCACTGCGGCTGTTATCACGCCTTCCACGTAGCGAGATTTCACATTGATCCTAGCTATAGGAAGTGTCATGGTTGCTGTTCCCTTAGTTGCCCCTTGTATTTCCATGGTTTCTGTGGTAATTTGATCAGAGTGTACTAGGGTTGAACTCACAACTGAGTCGAAATCCAGGCCGGTATCATATAAGCACATGACTCGATTGCCGTTCACGGTTACGAGCTCACTCACAGGGGGATGACGGAGGCTATTCTGACTCCCTGTCAGTTCCATCATATCTGTCCTATTCCCTGTTGCTAAACATGCAGCGAGATGAGGGGTTTTCCTTCTACAATCTACAGTGTTGTGGTTGCTCATCTTACAAATTTTGCACCACTTATCTCCCTGTTTGTAGGGTTTATTTTCCTGAGTCTGAGGGTTCTTGTCCTTATTATCAAATCTTGGCTTATTTCTGTCTGGATGATCCTTCTTATCAAACTGGGTATTCTGCGGTGGTGGCTTATATCCTTCTACCTGCTTCCTTTTTGTTCCTACCAATTCAGCTTGAGCTGCTTGGTATCTCTCTGCACATTTCAAAATGTCTTCCAGCCTCTCTGCTCCTTGTTCCATAAGGAATTTCCTCATTTCTTGAGACATGGAATCTTTCACTTGCTCTAACATAACCATTTCTTTCAGATCCTCGTAGGTTTTCTGATACTTACCTAAACTACTCCATTTCAACAAATACGTTTCTAGCCTAGCTGAGAACTGGTTATATGTTTCTCCAGGTAGAGGTTTAGAAGTTCTAAATTTCTTCCTATATGCCTCAGAGTTCTTTTCATACCGGATCAGTAAGGCTTGCTTTAGTATTTCATAATTTTCCTGATCTTCTTTGGGGAGTTTCAGAAACACATCATATGCAATACCTCTCAATCCCTGGGATAACTTTAGACTCCATTTTTCCTTTTCCAGTCCATATGTAGAGGCTAGCCTTTCATACCTATCCAGGTACGACTCAATTGCGTCCTCCTTTTCAACAAATGGATATAGGTGGAAGTTCATGGCCCCATTTGCTGTGTTCTGAAAAGAGCTATTCGCAGAATGAGGTGAGCTATTACCATGGGTGATAGTCCCAGCCTGAAGTTCAAGATCAAGCTGTCTCATTTTCAGCTCATGGTCTCTCTCTGCTTGTAACCTCCTTTCTTCTCTCTCAGCTTCTAATTTCTTGGCTTCTCTCTCCGCTTCTAATTTCTTGGCTTCTCTCTCTGCTTCTAATTCTAATTTCTTGGCTTCTCTCTCTGCTTCTAATTTCTTTGCTTCTCTCTCGGTGTACTTTTCACATTCCGTCGTGACATACCGGATCAGAGCGTCACCATCCATGCCATGCTCTTTTCCCACCTGCAGTGTAGCAGACCTAAATTTGACCAAGTCAGCCATGATGTATCTGTAGTCTAGTAGGGCAAGTGATCTTACTCAAACTAATTTACTACAATATAATTAACTTAGTTAAAATTAAAGTTAATTAAACTGACTTCACCATATATGAAATAGCTTTCTTTATCTGTACTCAATGGTACTCCTAAAAATATAATTATTTCCTACTATGTTACTCTTTCCAAAAAATTTTACAAAACAAAATTTACTACACAGCAGAAATAGAAAGTTGGCTCTGGAATATCAAAGATATCCCGGACGAGCCCCCACTGTAACGGGAGGTTATTTAAAATTATTTATCTATTTAAGATTATGCCAGTAAAGAGTTCTGGTCTTACAAGAATTACTCCAGTCTTAGAAATAAGCACTGGTGTATGGCTATCATAGGAATAGTCAGCCTGAGAAAAACCTGGCCAGATGGTAAGAAGTTGTACCCGGATTTAAGGCGGCTCCTCCCTGTGACTATCTTATGATTAATTATATTCTAGGGGATAAGTAAAATGAACATTCACTGAAACCACAAATGGAAGAAGTGAATAAATCCTCAGGTACAGGTAAAAAAGTTTAATAATTACACTAATATTCTATTACTACTAGTTGGAAAAGAGCATACACATATATATATATATATATAAAAGTATTCACACAATTACTATTATTGTCTGTTTAGACTTCAAGATCTTGAATATTAACTGATTCCGTACGCAAGATCTAATAATAGACGCAAAGGCCGAACGCTGAAGACGTAAGATCTTTTAAAAGACGCTGATTTATTTCATTGTTTTTTTCTATTCTGATATTTTATACTGCCCGGAATTTATCTCGAACGGAAGTAAACACAAAACTGGGCAAATTTCAACAAGCTTCAACGTCTTTTATTTGCGTTTGAACGGATTTTTTCACATTTATCTTCATCTTTAATCGTGTTTTGTCGTATCGCCATAATGGCCGAAAAACACACAGGACATGTTACTACTATGTGAACAGTGAACAAACTGTGTGATCAACCATAACTTTCTTACTTTTTCTGTGTTTCTAAATGGATTACCTGCACAAAGAGAGCAGTGAAACTGTATTGTGATAACAATTTATGTTACAAGCCTTACGTAAGTCGAAAATTTTTGTTCAAAATTTCAAGTTATCTTTTTTCCGTGTACATGTTATCTGTTATAACATAAACATAACATAAAATTAGCTAGAAAGGCATATGGATTTATATTGTTCATCCAATGTACTTTAATTTGATATATAATATGTTATACTTAACTCATGATTAGACACACATTGTCAGTAAACGTAAATTATGTATGTGTAAATTTTTGGGGCTTAAAAATAATTCCGTCCACAGCTGAAAATAATTACGTACGGAATCAGTAGTTACTGCAATCTGCAATCACCGTTTTTAGTCTCTTGACTTTCCAATTAATTGTCATCAGTTGACTGAACTATGGATTTTCACTATTAGCTGTTTCTTATATATTGGTGGTCAGTGTCTTAACTGACACTTATCATTTAACTTGACAATGCTGACACTGAACTGTCTTCTGTAAATATCAGACTTGGTAGACCCAGCTGTAGGGATGCCAATAACCAGTTGAAGTTCACTCTTTGGGGTCCTGCACTGTTGTGGGATTGCCTCTGATGAACAACACAGGCTTCTGATACTTGACAGTCCGGTTTGAGTTATTTCATGGAACCTGAAACATCATATCAGCATTGGCTAGTATCTGGCTAGACTTGTAGCTGACTAGCACAGATGTCAGACCAGTCAGTCATCAGATGTCACCGTTATACAATCACAGTAAGTAAGGACATCATTTCAGTGATATAGCATTACTATTAACATTTCAATTAAGTGTAACTGACTAGCACCAGGGCCGGATTAATGTTGCGTGCATATTTTGACGCACATATTACAAAAATCGATATGGCTATTTAATATGGAAAAGATATAGACATTCATTCATTTGTGTATGAAAATGCTGTCTATGGGGGAGGCTAGATAATCCATAATTGTTTTACCCTGTTGATTATAGGAGTAATCGTTCTTGATATTAATTCGGCGCATGGATATGACACCCATGTCCGTACCTATTTTTTAGGGCCAGAAAATAGATTAATTTGCTTATTATGTTTATGGCCTGAATTCATATGTATTACATATTATTAGTACAAGTAGAATCAGTCCTATATTGTATATTTTGGATGGGTAGCAAGGACTATATTCTTGTTATGCCGCTCTAGCGGAAGTAGGTGTTGTCTTGACGAGTCGTGATGAGTTCCGATGTACCGTTACAATGGCGGGTACGCATTTTCTAGGGCTGGTACATTCTTAAGGAAAAATGATTTATGAAGTGGTTTTTCTTCTGTAGGAGATTGTGTCTCTACTAGAGTTTGTGTTAGAGACTCTCCTAAGGTACGGTACCATGTATGATTCGGACTCCATGTAATGCCAGTCCCTATTTTGATGATCTCAGGTCGGTTAGACCTAGCTGGAATTTTGTGCTTCGCAACGCTAGGGTCAAGTTTGTATCGACGAAGATGACGGGCTTCCATATAGTAGTTATATCTACGTGAAGTAAATGGATTACTGTAGATCTGTATGGAGGAACTTTAAGAAATTATGCATATGTATTTCAAATTAACTTTGGCTTATCTATACCCTCCTGTGAGTGAGTGTGCGACAACTCAGGAAGGCGGCCATGTTACATTCCTGTCATCATATTTTTGTATCACTGTCCAAAGAACGGGGCATGTATCTTACTATTCGGACAGTGGCAAGGAGATCTCAATTTTGATAGAAACCCCTTATCGTGGTTTCATAATATTATATAAACTGAACATAAAGCAACTTTAGTTACTTACCGATCCGCCTTCACTGACGCGCTTAGTCAGATAGGGGATGCGGCCATTATGTATCATGACATTGGAAGCTATTGATGTACTACCTATTATTTATGAATGTGTCATGACATGGGATCTACTATGTATGCCTGCAAATTGATGTGTCAACATACCCATGATTTACTCGTTATGTCCCAGTGTGTGCGTCTAAATAAACTGTGTAAACAAAGATTCCAGCAGTCTGCATTGGTGCCTTGTAGACACAAGTGAATGAGTGTTTAGCTTTGTCAGAACACGAACAGTACACCATTCGCGTTAATCACACTCTACACTTCTACGCCATATATACACCATCCTGCGTCGGTTGAATTGACCAAGTTTAGGGCCTGCTTCCCCTGGAGCCTTAGAGGGAAACTACTGTTTACAGCTGCCTTTGCCTTCCCTAACTCAGGACTAGGGTGAGTTACCCATTTACAGCTGGGTAGACTGGAGCATGCCTGATCTCAACAACTCTGTACACTACAATGGACATATACAGTAGTGGCACCACAAACAACATGCTACAGTGATTGATAGTGGGGCTTTACAGAAGAAAGAGAACACACCATACACCACACACTTTACATTACAGATGGTTTACAGTATTTTACAGTGGTGAATCTTACAACTCTCTACAATATGGAGTAATGCAACACTCTACAATTAAGCTAGTGCGGGGCCTGTAGCATACGTTAAGAAAGGGGCCCTATATTTTAAAAAAACAATAAAACAACACAAACATATTTGAAAACATACATTTTTAATTTGCATAGTAATTATCATTATCAATTAATTCGTGCTTGTAATCCTATAAACTTGCCACTCATGTTGCTGGCGTAGTCATAACTTTGACCACGGCAGTCTTTAATATCAATGTCATTTGCCTTTAAAAAATTTAGTAGACTTTTAGTAAGCTGTTCAGCACTATGACCTTCCATATCCAAAACTGTCACACATCTTTCAACTGGTCCAGATGGCAAAACATAGCGCAGAGTCAAAGTCAGCTGGTCCATATTAGATATATCTGGAGTAAAATCCAATGAAACGGAATAATACTTGTATTTCTTCACTTCACAGAGAATGTGATCCAGTATGCTGGATCCAATCAGATTGATGAATTCCTTACACGTTGTTTTAGATAGATATGATGTATGTCCAAATCCTTTCTTTGCATGAGTACTTATATGCTCTGCCAGAAAAGGGTCAAACTTGGCCAGTAATTCTAACAACCCTAAGTAATTCCCGTTATAAGGGTACCCAACAATTTTATCACTGCCACGAAATGAAAGGCCTCGTTCTGCTAAAAACTTCACAACTTCAATTATTCGCTCTAGAAGTTTGTGCCAATACTTTTCTAGAATGTCCATTTGTTTCACAACTTGGGAATCGACACGTTTGTTTTGCTATATGTTTTCTGCTGCACAGCCTGCACTAGTACTAGTTGTTCCTGTACTTCCAGCTTCAGCGGTTAGAGTACCACCACCATGAACATCAAAATATTCTGTCAGCTTACGTGTTTTTGATATCACAAGTTGATCTCTTATTTCTTTTTCTTCCTTCGCTTTACGTTTTTCACTTCCAGAAGCATAATTACGTCCAATATCTCTGTGTCTACTGCTCATTTTTTGAGTTTTCTAACCTTAAAAATCAATAAATTTTAATCAAGATCGAAAGAGAGTGTGAGCACGCCGTATACCTCAATTAAAACAGGAAGTTTCCGTTTCCTAAATTCTAGTTTTTTATTGTTAATGCAAATTCATTTCACAAAGAACGAAACAAAATTAGAGGGGCAGTCGCCTAGAGCCAAAAAAGTGGCTTCCGTCCAAACGTGACCAAATTTTCAACGCCACTTAAATGGCTTCCGTCCTCAAACAGTTAAGATTAAAATAATGAAGAGTCACACTAAGTCACACTCTTATGCTCTTTCTCTCACAATTTCTTGACACCAAATGAAAAGGCGCTAAAGATGGCGTAAATCACAAGATCATTGGTTTAACGCTCGTATTTTCTTCTTCTCTCTAACCAGCGGCACTCGAGCTTTCCAGCTCTTTTGGCCCAATGACATGTCATTGCGAGGCTGTGGGGTCAGTGGACTTTCCTTCCAACCCGGTCAGGAGCTTCGCTTCTTCCCATCAACGCTCGTATTAGAAGATGACCAAAAAATTATGTACATATTTATTGGCGCGGGGCCCCTAAAAGCGCGGGGCCCGTAGCATATGCTACTTGTGCTACTACGTTAATCCGGCTCTGACTAGCACATAAGTCAGACTAGTCAGTCCTCAGGTGTCAAAGTTATACAGTCATAGCAAGTAACATCATTTCAATGATACAGAATTAATATTAACATATCCGTAATAAACATCATCTGGTTTAGTCTGCTCCTATACATCCTTTTCTGATCTATAACTTGATCCTTCTAAATCATATCAAGTACAAATTCAAATACTGATGCTATTCTTAGCATCTACCCAAAATTAATACATAAATAAATAAAGTGAGTGACCACGTGATCAGGCTGCTTTCTACTGAAACTGGCTGTAGAACACTACAGTTTACCAGCTGTAAATTTGTACAAAGTTGTGCGCTCGAACTAGGGAAGGCAAAGGCAGCGAGGAAGGGGACTAGTCACCTTAACCTCGTAAACTGGGATCTTCCATGATGAAGTTTATAACACTTCATTTCCCTATGACAATCTCTGCCATTGGACTGCCTTTATCTTCGTAAGCGATAAAGCAATATGATAAATATATCTTCATTAGGCTGTGGGGCTATTTGTGATTAATTTTTGTACAAGCAACAATCATCCACAATCCACATGTTTAGATCATATTAAAAATACAATACATTATATCAATGACTATTATACAGGCATATTTTGTGAATTCTATATGAACCTGAAATAACAAATATTATACACGGTAGTTATCATAATTTCGCTTACCCTCAGACTTCAGATACTGGACTGAAAAATGTTTCTGGCGATCCGCTCACAATTCATGGGTAGTGGCGAAACTCTGCCTCCAGTCTGTCTCAAACCTCTTTCGTTGTCTGTGTCTCAGTTTACCGATACGCTTTATATACGTATAGCGCGGACGTATCGGAGGGTACTGACGTCACAGCTTAAACCTAGGCCTGAAAAATTCTTCCCAAACAGCGATTTCAGCCGATCTGTGCGTCGACTGAAATTTTGCCTTTCTCATTCTCGGCATATATAATATCCATATTGTTCCATCTTATCTAGTTTTATACAGTTGATAATTCTCTACCTTCCTATCCATGTAATTTCCCAAACTGTTATTTGTTGATTTTAATATTTAGAACAGAAGTGGGTTTACATGCTTTTCCGCGTAACTGTGGGCAGCCGAAATACGCATATATCTCCGTAAATGAGAACTTCCTACAGTTCCTTCTTATATGCAGTTATACACAATCCTTTCCTGTACTAAAATGTAAAATCCTTTTCATACTGATTCCCTTCTGCTTTTATTTATCCTTGGCGATTTCCTCTGTCTGATACACATTTCGCTGATAAAGGGACAGAATAATCTGTACTTCAAAATGCAAGAAAACACTGTGAACAATTTAATTGGTATTGGTTGTCCTGCACATGTGATACATAATGATGTGCAGATTGCTGCGAATTGCTTCAGTTAATAATTAACAAGATTTACTAGCATTTCCACATTTCTTGTGTACGAGTTTAGGAACTTAAATCATTTTGCGAATTCACCAATACAGAAAATAAAACTGTTTTTGGTAATAGCAAGACAAGATTGCTCTCTCTCTCTTGCCTGCAGTCCAGAGAGTTATTGACATTTTCCCTGCATTGAAGTCATATTTCCTTTCCATTCACAAATGTCCTACCAGTCTCAAAAATTTCTTTGAAAATCCACTTTCAATTACACTCCTGCATTTCATTGCCAGCCAGTTAAAAACCTTTTCTGAAACCATCAAATGTGTTGAAAAGCAAGAGACAACAGTAATTGAAGTGAAGGATGAAGTAAACAAACTGGTGGAAAAATTAAACTACAGGAAGGCAGAAAAGATTCTTACCACTACTATGAGAAATCAGTTGCAAGAATTAGAAAAACAAGGACACATAACAGTTGAAAAGTTTCAAAGCTATGCAGTAGATTTCTATGACACCTGTATTGAATATATTCAGGAGTGGTGTACACCATTTCTTACGCCTCTTCAGTCTATGGATTGGATCAATTTGAAGGGAAAGGAGTCTGTGACTTGGAAGAACATCCAACAAAGCTACATATTCATGAAGACAGTGTCACCAAATTTTACTGTGAATGAAGAGGACTTATTTGATGAGTTTGCATGTGTGAAAAAATATTGTGAAAGCAAATTTGATGTGTGGAGTGAACTGAAGGATCAAAGTGTCAGTGAAAAATGGTGTGAGATGTTGGCTCATTTTACAAAGCAGGATATAAATGCTGAGAACCTGAAATGCCTAGTTAGTGTTTGTTTGGTACTGCCAGGATCCAATGCAGCTGTTGAATATGTTTTTTCATTAATAAATGCGCTTTGGACAGACGAAAAAAAAACAGACTTAAAATTGAGACAGTGAAAGCTTTAACCATTATAAAGACCCATTTTAAGGATTTCTCTTCTGCTGAGTTCTATGTACAAATATCAGAAGAAAAAAAAAACTTTTTGAACAGGCCCATAAATCTGATAAATATTCTGATGAATCTGAAATATAAACTTGACTATTGTGTATTTTTTAAAGGTGCGATTTTTCTAATTAAGTATGTTTGTAATTTAGAATTCTTTTTTAAAGTGGAAGTTGTGTTAGTTAATGTGTGAATTTTTATACCAGTATCTTTTTTTAAGTAAAACATATAATATGTAATAGATTTATTTGTGCTTTACCTTAATTTTTAACATGTCCCGTTTTTTTACAAAATGTCCCGGGTTTTAAACAAATCATTATGGGAACCCTATCCTATTGGTCACCTTATTACTTTTTTTTAGTCCATCTACATTTTTGGCAAACATTGACCTGAAGTCATACATTGATTAATATGGATCATACACTCCACTTCCATAAACCATTATCCCGCTGGAACTACAAAAATGCCAACTGGAACAAGTTCTCAGCACTGACAGATGAATACTGTGGTTTTATAAACACCCAAAACAAAAGAATTGGAGAAATAGCTTACGGATTTAATAAAGCAGTTCTGAAAGCTGCCCTAGAATCAATACCACGAGGGGCGAGAAAAGATTATAAGCTGTACTGGACAGAAGAACTCAAAGAACTGGAAGAACCGGTAACAGAGGCCAGAATGTAGCAGAAAAGGACAAAACAATTGAGGCAAACATCGCCTAGAAAGCTATCTCTGCAAAATACAGGAAAACGTTAAACTGTTCAGCCAACAATAGCTGGATCAAAACAACAGAAAGTCCTAACCTCGACAAAGATGGAAGAAAATTATGGAGGCTCGCCAAAACCTTATATGATGAGAAATGCAAAAATAAGGAAATAACCCTACAACAAAATGAGAAAATGCTCACAAAAAAAGAAGCAGCTAATGTTTTTGCTTAAAAATTCTCACATGAGAGCCAGATAAATGTTCCACCTGACGGAAAACAGGAAATTACCAAAGAGCAAGAACTATACCAATATATATCAACTGTTCCAGAAGAGCACATGACATCAAACCTCACAATGAGAGAGCTAGAGGCAGCCATTGTATCCCTTACAGAAAGAAAGTCACCTGGAAAAGACGGGGTAACAAATGATATGCTTAAAGGGCTAGAGCCTAATGCCCAGAAAGCCCTCCTCAAGATTATGAACTATAGCTGGAAGTGTGGAATTGTACAACAGGCCTTTAAAGAAGCAGTACTAGCTCCAATCCTTTAAAAGGACAAAGACCGAAAGGACCCAAACAGCTACAGACCCATCAGCCTTCTAAGCTGCACGGGAAAGCTTATGGAGAGAATGATCAATACCAGATTAAGTTGGCACCTCGAAGTCTAACAAATTCTACTGCACCAACAGGCAGGCTTCAGGCAACATAGGTCTACAGAGGACCAAGTCACCTACATTGCACAGGAAATCGAAGATGCTTTCGAAGAAGGAAAGCACACATTAGCGGTCTGGGTAGACATGGAGAAAGCATTTGATAAAGTTTGGAAAGATGGGCTAAAAGTTAAAATGCTTAAATATGGAGTATGTGGAAGAATGCATAACTGGATTGGTCACTACCTAACAAACAGAACAGCTAGAGTGCAGGTGCACGGACAGTTAAGCAAAAAGACTACAATGGAACATGGAGTCCGACAGGGTGGGGTCCTTTCCCCAACACTCTTCCTTATTTATATAAATGATATAACAGAAAACATCCACAAGAATGTCCACAACACCCTCTATGCTGATGACTTGGCCATGTGGACTTCAGAAGAATACATCACCACAGCAAGTGTGCGCATGCAGGATTTACTGCTAGCCCTTGAAAGTTCGTCCAGAAAGTGGTTGCTCAAAATCAATGAACAAAAAAACAGCACACACTATTTTCACCTTATCACATAAACCACAGCAAGCAAAGCTACAACTAAATAGCAGGCAGTACGAGAAGATGAAATACCAACATATTTGAGAATCACACTAGACCGCCGAATGACGTGGAAATCACAGATAAACAAACTACAGCTAAGGGCAAAGCTTCGCATGGCCATCATGAGAAAGTTAGCTGGTACCATATGGGGTGCTGATGAGAATATCCTCAAAAAGCTGTACACAGGCAGAGTCAGACCTGCTATGGAATACGGCATCACAGCTTAGTCGACGGCAGCAAAGTCAAATTTTGACAGAGTAAACAGACTCCAAAACCAAGCAGCACGTATTATAGCAGGGGCCCTAAAGTCCACACACATCAACCATATGGAACGAACGAACGAACGAACTTTATTTTCGAAGGGTAAAGAATTGGGCGCGCAGGCCAGTCTAACATTCTGCCCATCCACTCTCATTAATCTTGCATACTATATCCTTTCATTCCCACATGATGCTTTAAGCATTAATTTAAAGGCATGCAACATTATAAAGTTACCATAACAGCATTCATTTACAGTATGCAATCATAATAACAAAAATGAGTAGGTTTTTTTGTTGTTGAAACAAACAAGCTAGTAATTGGGGAAAAAAAGTAATAATAAAATAAAATAAATAAAACAATAAATAAAAATAAATAAATTCTGTATACCGACACTCACTCATGCGGTCAATCCGTTTACAATTAATCTGTATTTTTGAATGTGTCATCAATCATCAATACAAAAATTACATAAACACATTCTCGCTTATGTCCATACATTCTTGGTGGAAAAGAAAATAATAATAATAACACTTTCTTACGCACTTCTGTGCCAGGAAAAGTCTTTAAGCAGTAAAAAAATAAAAATAAAAATATCACATTTCTAAAGTGCAGTGGTATGCGGGTACATTCTCACGACTCACATTTCTAAAGTACAGTATTATGTGGGTACATTCTCACATACATTACATTATATAATAATATTTTAAAGTGAATGTAATAATGATATTACATGGATATAAAACAAATTATTCACACACAAAAACGAGCGGAAGAAGAAAAGAAATGTTGACCTATGGATGAGATGTTGACAGGCAAATGCTGTTTCTATGGGGGTAGATAATCAGTGTTGAGGAAGTGTTTGAAAAGTGCTTTGTTAAGGGGAGGGGCTACACTGAAATGCTATTTTCGTTATTAATTGCTGGATTTCAATGAAAATGCACAGACTTAACCTAGAAGTATATCAATACTAGATACGAAAAATGAAGAGTTTTATGGCACTGCACTACTGGTTGCCATAGAAACGGCGGCCATATTGGATTCTATTGTTCTATTTCAATTTGCTAAGGCTTTTTTATTTATTAAGCTATGAATACCAAATTTGAACACAACGTTTATCATTATATTTTAAAACTTTTCCATTGGTGGATTTTTGATAACTGTAATACAAAAAAAGTTGTATGACTTTGAATAAAGTGTCTAAAAAAAGTAACAAATTTTGATAAATTTTACATTACTTTTTGCAATAAATCAAAAGTTTGATCAGATACTCAAAATCCACCAATGTAAAAGTTTTAAAAGATTATGGGCAACATATGTGCCAATTTTTATGTCAATTAACACATAAGTGTGGAAGTTTTGAGGAAATTAGGATGAGAAAATTAGATTTTGAGAAAATCGCATTTTTCTCCATAAATAGACCACAATTAAATAAGTCTGTACTATTGATCCTGAAAAATTGCTTACTTGTCATTTAGAACATACTGGTAGCATAGCCAGCTTCCTCTGCAGCTTCCTATCTGGCTTTCTGTTGAAATGTGTGCCTAATTTCCTTCCTTGTCTTAGCGCAGTTTTCTGCCGTTTTAGAGCTGAGCAATATTGGATTCTTTGTTCTATTTCAATTTGCTAAGGCTTTTTTATTTATTAAGCTATGATTACCAAATATGAACACAACGTTTATCATTATATGTTAAAACCTTTCCAGTGATGGATTTTTGATAACTTTAATACACAAAAAAGTTGTAGGACTTTGAAAATAATGTCTAAAAATAGTAACAAATTTTACTAAATTTTACATTACTTTTGTCAATTAACCAAAAATTTGATCAGATACTTAAAATCCATCACATAAAAAGTTTTAAAAGATCATGGGCAATATATGTTCCAATTCTTACTTTTCCTGTGATGGATTTTTGATAACTTTAATACAAAAAAAGTTGTAGGACTTTGAAAATAGTGTCTAAAAATAGTAACAAATTTTACTAAATTTTACATTACTTTTGTCAATTAATCAAAAGTTTGATCAGATACTTAAAATCCATCACATAAAAAGTTTTAAAAGATTATGGGCAATATATGTTCCAATTCTTACATAAGTGTGGAAGTTATAAGAAAATTAGGATTAAAAAATAGATTATGAGAAAACCGCATTTTTATACATAAGAAGACAACAATTAAATAAGTATGTAATACTACAGCAAAAAAAATAATTTACTTGTCATTGAGAACATACCGGCCATATATCCAGCTTCCTCTGCAGCTTCTTGTCTGGATGTTCCTTTTTTTAGTGCTGTTTTTCTGCCGTTATAGAGCTGAGCACGAGACGTTTTACGCTTTTTGCTCCTGCCTCAGCTCCCATCAGAGACCCGGGCCTGTGCCTGGATTTGGTTCCTAATTTTTCCTTAGTGCAGTTTTCTGCCGTTTTAGAGCTGAGCACGAGACGTTTACGCTTTCTTGCTCCTGCCTCAGCCTCCATCACACCTGAACTTCCTAGAAAGAAGAAAAGGTATGAATTAGTAACACTTAAAATAATGATGTAAGCAGACATTGAACACTTTCCTTTACAATGTAGAAGCAAATGTAGTACAATGGAAGCAAAGCAAACACATGTAAGAAATAAATTATGTTACTAAAACTGATACTTATGGAGAAATTAAAATTAGATCAGTTTAAATTTTTAGACAAGGAGAAGGAGAAATTAAAAATAAGATTCAGAAGTAAATACCTTCAAAATTTATATCACATCCTTGCTTCACATGCTCCTCTTTCCATTTGCTGAAGTTTCCCGGGGCTTCCTTCTGGTACCAAGAACCAGTTGCAGCACATGTCTGACAGTATTTTGAAAGCACATGGGCATCTATAACAAGACATGTCAAGATCTCCACAACACAACCATTTCTATGTATTTATTTATTTCATTATTATTTTTGTATGTTTTAACTTGTTTAAGTGTACAAATGAAAGTGTGAGTATGCGCGAGTGTTCATATGTAATATATAATATACAATGTACTCGTCTTGTATTTCATGTAAAATATACCTGTTTTCTGTAAAGTGAAAAGAAATAAAAATAACAGTTAAAAAATAAAACAGAATTGCAAGTATTAAAGTTGGGTAGTTGCGAGGGCTATTTGAGAGTTCATTCTGGCGAACAGGCTACTGACAGTGGTTGGTTTAATTGTATGGTTCAAAGTGAATCTTATAGACAGTTAACAACGTGTCAGTAGGGAACACAGACATAGGCGGAAATCTCCACCCCTGGCGGTTTAGGCCAGTCTTTCCAAGATGCGCCATAATAGAACCTACTAACATGGAAAGAGAACCAGACAAAGTAGGAAAAGAAATGTCTACTATTGAATACAACAAATTATAGAATGAAGAGTTTTCAAGGACAAAATAACAGTTCTCGACAAGAATGGTTCTGCTGCTATCAGACGGTTTGAAGTACTAACGTTACTACGTCACTAGTGTGAGAGAACAGCATCAACACTGACCGCCTACATTGGACGCGTTATGTGGAGAAGTGTACTCATCACCAAAAAGAAGTGACGGAAACCACGGCGACAGGACTCACCTAGAGTTAAGTTCTTGTAACAAAAAAAGGCACCAGCAAACGGACTTTTATAACTCCGCTATCAATCTGTGACAATCGGGATAAAAAAACGTTAACAAAGAAGATGTCATTAATTTCTTTTTATTACTATATCTCGGTGGTCGCTTATTTTCAAAACAGCACGTTATTTTAAACCATTAACAATATGCCTGGATCTGTCGGTTATATCAGTACGTGTTTTTATAAAGTGTGATATGTATCCTGATTATGTATGGTTCATTCATTCATGTGCCTGGATCTGTCGGTTATATCAGTACGTGTTTTTGTAAAGTGTGATATATTTCCTGAGTATGAATGATTGATTCATTTATTCCCCTAAATCTCCCTATTGGGCATGAATCCACCAACACAGCAGGTCTCCTGTAAACAGCCTACACGAAAACATACATGTGCTCTTGAAGTGCTGTTTTCTGTAACATTTAATGGTACAAGATCACGTGTCCAGTCACATGTTAGCATTATTCTGTATTATTCCTCCAGATTGTGTTTTTTTCACTTTGGTTGGTGTTGTGTTATTTTTTTGAGATTATTGTGCCTTTCAGTAAGTTATTCCAGGCGTCAATTCAGGTACGGTGTTGTCTATTTAACAAACGCGCATTTTGTACTTATCAAATATCTCTTAGGTCATCGGACATCTTGGCTATTCTAGCGAGCCATATGGGACCACCGTTGTTTACCATGTGCGATCTTAGTCTTTGACATATCAGATCTGATAGCATACTACAATAAATATATAGCGATGTGTAAATATAGACAGCCAGGGTGAAATGTTAATCTTTTCTGCTTTCATTGTGTCTGTTGTCACAACCTTCATCCTATCTCATCCTGTGTAACATGGTCCTTCAGTTATCAAATGCCAAGCCCTTCTGGTCTGTGCCAACTGTCCAGGTTTATCTTCCTGTCCAATTTCATTTTTAAGCTGATTTCATGTTGGTTTTCTTATTGCTGGTTACCTTCCTAGTAATTAGTTTTCTAGTTGTAATTGGAAGGTGAGAGTGTTGCAAGGAGATAAGTGTTCATGACACCGACATAGGCATCAAGTGAACACTTTTTGTGTTACGAGAAATAAGACACAATGAAACTATGATAGGAAACTATATACAGAGCGATCCAACAGGCAGGAGGGAATTTGATCATCAGAAGTGTTACCTTGTCGATCAGGTTTTTTACCCCTTAATCTACTTTACGATCTAAGGGGGCGGGCTCACTTGGGTCATGACCTCCAGTTATCGTGTGCAGAGAATTAAACCCACTACACCTTGGATGCAGCTTTCAACTTCATTCCTGTTATCTGCCAGCTGGAGACAATTGTGAAAATAACCCCTATGTTGAAAACAAATTAATCTCCCGAGTTCCATAGCCCTGTGCGATTGTTCCACATCCAGCACGATGCACTTTCCGCAGTTTCACTGATCATACGCTGCGGCAGCCACGAGACCTCTCGCACCTACTTCAACAGTAATGACACTTGCAGTGAACCCGTAGTGTCACAAGTCTATGACCAGATCATTATACTTGGACACTTTGCTCCTCCAATCTGGATTCAAGTGGCAAGGTCAGCTCAATCATTATTATCTGAGCGATGATGAAGAATGCAGCACTATATCTGGCCGTCTTCAAGATCTTCTTATACTCTCTGGATATGACCCTAGCCAGCTCCCAGTCATTTGCACAATCAAGAATAGAATATAAACTGCTACTTGGTTTACTTGGCTTGAGATTTGCTGTTTTTCTACTCTCAGAAATTATGTATTTGTGGTACTCAGTCTGAGTTGGCGAACGCTGTTCGTCTTCCCCTCTGCCAGGTCTGTTGTAGCAGTCGGCTCATTTAATACTCTGTTGTGGCGCCATGTGCATCGTCCAAGCTCTAATGACACCTTCCAAGCTTAGAGCACTTGTTCAAGTGTCTGTCTTTCATGGCACAGGAGGCTCTGAGCATTTTAAGACTTTCACTATCTCACAAGGTTTGCGGACGATGGCAGGAGGAAACTATAAATGGGAATTACAGTGTGCGGATGTCACCCATTACTAAACACAATATAGTGATTAACAAACGTGACACGTTTTTTTAAATTATGGAGAAAAAAAAATCCTAAATAATAAATGGACCACTTGAGTGCTATAGCGGATTATAAAAGTAACTTGACTTGTCCCACAACACCTGGTCAATAAGGCACCAACGACAAGGGCTGGACACACTTTAGCATGAACAAATCTGCTTCTACTGTTCCAACGAGGCTGTGGTCTACCAAAAACAATTTGTCATTGTATCTAGCTTTACAGTTTTTCAACAGTCAAAATCAAAATAACTCCTCGCGCAAATTGAAAAGGGAAAAAAATACAATGCCCGTAGGCACGTTTGTCTGGGATAATTTGTCACATCACGTAACAGGAAGACGTGACCTAATTTTGTTGAAGGTATATTCTCCCTGGGAAGCTGAAGGGTGATAAATAAATAATGAATGTTCAAGAGATTGTTGTAGAGAACTTTTTAGTGCTGAAGTCACATTGTGTCACCCACAACTTTGAGCTTTCAGTATTAGAATGGGGTGATCTCCCATTGGACTTCAGTAGTGTCAGAACACATACGTGTTCATAACTCTGTTATAGTCATTGTGTGTAACATTCAATAAAAAGTTGAGACAAGTAGAATATAACGATTATTTCAGCAATAAACAGATTGACTAAATTTACTAACCTATTTTATTTTTTACTGAAATGAAATTGTTGTTTGAAAATATGTATTTATTTCTATGAACGTGGTATTTATTATTTAGTATAATTATTTCCCTTGGCACAAAGCACTACACTTATATCAGTGGGGAAAAAGTGAGATATTTATAAACTGTACTGGTATTTCGTCATGAGTAGGTAAGTATCTCAATTTTTTATTTATAAAGGTGTGAATCTGTTAGAGCAGTGGCGGCGGACACATTTGTCTGGGTTGTTTTGTAATACAGTATGTTCAAGAGATTCATGAAGCGTGCTGTTTAGAACTGACAACACTGTGTGGTGTTCATTTTTATTGAGTTGATCTTAGTAACGTGGCATCAAGAGTTCATATCTCCGATATAGTCATAACGTGTATTTTAAGAAAAAATATTATTGACAAAATCATCATCATCATCATACCTTTCCGTTCCCCATGGCACATAGGGCCGAAACAGTTGCTCTCCGTCGATTTCTATTCTGGGTTGTCTGTTTCAGCTGAAACCCAAGTCATTCCAATTTCGTTAGCCTCCTCTTCCGCTGTTCTTCTCCAAGTTCTCCTTGGCCTCCCCACTCACCTTTTCCCTTGTGGGTTCCAGTCAAGAGCACCTCTGGCTATGCGTGATTGTTCTCTTCTGAGTGTATGCCATATCCATCACAACCTTCTTACCTTAATTTCCATTTGTATTGGCATTTGCCCGCATCGAAAAATATTCACAACATTCTAGTAGACAACATTACTTATTTTAACAGCTACCAGACTTACTACCATACCATAACTTTATAGATTTGTTGAGCAATGTTTAAAATAAAATAAAAATTATGGGGCACTACTCATTGACATACCGGTAGGAAAAATGTCGAAAAACTATATCTACCTGTCAGTAGAAAAAAGGTGTCAACTAGCTACCAACTGCAATGGAAAGACAAGAACACAGTTGCTAGTTAATATAAGGCTTAACTGACGATGGATATATAATTTCTGGGTACCTTCCTATTTTTATAATTATTGTTGATCAGAATCCAGATCATTACGCTCCGGGCAAACACATTAATTATCAGTCTCCATCAGCAAATTTTGAAAGATATTGATGTTAATTGCACATGTAGCGCGCTGGTTGTGTACACGACGGATGCATCCTCTCATACATCCATCTCTTATCGTCTTACTTTTGATGCCAAGGTCCAACAATCTTAGTCCCTTTCCTTTATAGATTGCAGTATCGTCTTCAGGTGATTATTATATGGCCGTACAATCTCTCCTTTATCGATATCCAATGTTCCCACTATGGGGACTCTCAAGGCACCTTCCTAATGTGAGCTATACATAAAGTTGACCATGAGCAAAGATTATGTCTAGTAGGTAAATACCTGCACGATCAAATGATCGTCTCAGTGTATTGTCATGACAAAAGCTAAAATCACAGAAAACTGAAGGCGTCTCAAGATGACAGAAAAGCTAGGATCGGTTGGCTCTAAACTGATGCATGGAATGAAAACTCGTACATTATAATTACTGCATATGATGCTATTGTTTTGTATTTTTAGAAAGTTCAGCCATCTATCTTTAGTATTAACAGACTGTAAAAGTTTTTAAAAAACAATACAAGGCATTTAGTTGCTCGTTTAGTATGATATAAAAACATCAAACTGACCATTTATTGACGGGTTACTTGAGGAGATATCCGAATAGACTTGACCTTTGTCCTCTATATTATTATCATTATTTTCTTTTGTGTTCCTTGTGGAGCATGGAACCACCCCTACAGCTAGTACCCTTGTTGGAAGTCCGGACAACCACTACAGCTAGTACCCTTGTAGGAAGCCTTGACCACCCCTACAGCTGGTACCCTTGTAGGATGCATAAACCACAACTACAGCTGGTACCCTTGTAGGAAGTCTGGACCACCACTACAGCTGGTACCCTTGTAGGAAGCTTGGACTACCACTACAGCTAGTACCATTGTAGGAAGCCTGGACCACCACTACCGCTGGTACCCTTGTAGGAAGCCTGAACCATTACTACAGCTGGTACTCTTTTGAAAGCCTGGACCACCACTACAGCTAGTACCCTTGTAAGAAGCCTGGACTACCACTACAGCTGGTACCCTTGTAAGAAGCCTTGACCACCACTACAGCTGGTAACATTGTAGGAAGCCTGGACCAACATTACAGCTGGTACCCTTGTAGGAAGCCTGGACAATCACTACAGCTGGTACCCTTGTAGGAAGCCTGGACCACCACCACAGCTGGTAACATTGTAGGAAGCCTGGACCAACATTACAGCTGGTACCCTTGTAGGAAGCCTGGACAACCACTACAGCTGGTACCCTTGTAAGAAGGCTGGACCACCACTACAGCTGGTAACATTGTAGGAAGCCTGGACCAACATTACAGCTGGTACCCTTGTAGGAAGCCTGGACAACCACTACAGCTGGTACCCGTGTAGGAAGCCTGGACCACCATTACAGCTGGTAACCTTGTAGGAAGCCTGGACCACCACTACAGCTGGTAACCTTGTAGGAAGCCTGGACCACCACTACAGCTGGTACCCTTGTAGGAAGCCTTCACTAAACAGTCACGTGACCTTCGTAGTGGTCAGTCTATTGTAATTAGTTTTACATGATGAGGTTGCCAGCCTCATGTACCACCTCATATTAGTCACCTTGTACGAATTGTCTGAGTATAACGTTCACTCAAGTACCGGGTAATGAGTTCACTCAAGTACAGGGTAATGAGTTCACTCAAGTACACGGTAATGAGTACTGTTTCTGTAGTTTCTCGAAAGCCAGTGTTAATATTTCTAACAAAAACGGTGTGTGCGCTCTTATGTCCACTCCGGCAGGATTGCATTATATTCTTGTGCGAGTGATGTTGTTATTTTATATCTCCCCTATCCCTTATTTGCCAATACAGAGCATTCATCCGAATATGAATGTTTACATTACTTTCACACTTTAATTAACTTTAATTCTCCGGCCCATCCCTGAGGCACTAATTAGATCACAAAAACGTGATGGTCCCACATTTTATCCCAGGTAAAAGGTTAATGACATTGTTTGCACAGGATGGGCGTAATCCTTTACAATTCTACAGAATAATAGACTTGCATATTGGAGGTGTGGATAAACCACGAAATGTCCAGACCAGGCGGCTGAATTGCGCCGAGTCATAATCTGATAACGATGGTTGAATTACGTAGAATAGGCAAGTCAGATAATCCCCCAATCTGGGAGGACGTGTGAGAGACGTAGCTTGACCAAGTAATAATCGAATGTTTACCGCCCATTTTTAGAAAAGTAACGTTTGACATTTTGCACTAGATGAATCATGCAAAATATTTAATCATAAATTTAAACGTTCAAAAACGATTAGCTGATACTTTAAGGCGCGAATAACAATTGCGTCGATTGGACGTTTGTCCCAACAGCCCTGAGAAGCTGGGGCCGAAAACTTGCAATATAATCTGACATTTTGTGTCTAGTACTCTGTGAGAATCGCTTGCCAAGACGAAAACCAGACTGCCGGAAGTTAGAATCAAGATTCTTATACCGGAACCATTGTTTGAGAAGTTTTGAGGACTTCAGAGCCCCAAAAAAATCTACAATTTAACAAGGACCACTGGAATCTGAGGAATCTAAAACACGGAGTAATAGTGGGAATTCATTGTTAACTAAAAAAAAACAAAAAAACACCCCAGAAACGTGTAAGAGGCTAGTCAAGTGTCTCTATTCCTCTGAGCAAACAGTCTGTGAGCCAAGATTGGATTGATGGTACCAGTGAGGGTACTTATCTCTGGAACAAAGTGAGGGTAGAAGTAGTCTGACCACGAAATAGACACCAGTATCAGAGGGTCTTAGAGACGCGGGGCCAGATTTGCAGTTACACCTTGATCTTACTAGGAACGTGCTGCGCCATTAATCGTGACCAGAGACGCGAGAACTCCACTGATTTTTCTGCATAGTACCCAAAAACCCAGCTGGAGGAGAAACTACTATTTGCAGCTAAGTCAAACCTAGAAGCTGCCAAGTGACTTCTTAAATAAAACACCATACCATCACACGATGATTAGTATTTTCTGCTAACGATTATATAATTTTTTTAAACTGTTAAAATTAGTTGATTATTAAATCTGTTATTTGTAAATATAAAAAAAATTTACTTGAATTTAATCATTTTGTATGTACTGCATGTTTCTTTCAGTCAATTTAATAAATGCACTCTAAACCGAGCTATACCATACTAATAAGAGTTCCACTTTGTAAATCAGGATGGAACCTTCAACGAGCTGAAATTAATAATTGCTTAATTCTGCATAACAGGCGGCGGATGAGTTATAAATTAACAATTATCTTATGAACACTCCCTTGAGATATAAGCATCTTTATCCTTCTATATACTCGTACAACTCTGCCAAGAGTTATCTTGTGCGAAGGTAGACCCCTTTGAAGACCCATATTAGATACACATTGAGTTTTGGCCACTGTTGGAGCACCCCTGCAAAGCATGGGAGGCAATTCCGTGACAAAAGTCAACAATGCACCATGAAAATAATGAAGAGAAAGGTATATATATTTTGTAAGAGAGTGTTGAATGTACGTGTCACAGTGTTTAGTGTGCCGTTTCCTTATTTTCCCAAAAACGTGGCGCGATTGTTTCACTGGTTACAAACTTTCATTACGAAAATTAGTAATGTGGGGATATTTATCTTTTAGGTGTCCAAGATGCCATAATGTTGATTATATTCTAGGTCACATAGTGGAGAATTTATTTAACTATGTGATGATGGGTAGAAGAAAAGGACGGAACAAACAGAAATAACGTCACAAACAGGTTAATTAATGTGACATTAATAAAACACTATTTGGTCCATTACAACAATTTTTAGTATAAGAAATTTTCTTGTTTGTGTTTATAAGAATACATTCAAACGAATTAGTTATACCCCTTGATTCTTTGTCTTGTCAACCAACAGTTTTATTCTTGGTACAGTTTCTGACTCCTATTTTTTTTTCTTCTTTCTTGCTTCGGATTAGATTAAGAACTGGTCGTTCTCTCTTCATTCCACAACTTTGTTTATCACTAACACAACTATTTTTGGAATATTTCATTTAGATAATATACAGTGTGGCCCAAAAGTCTGGATTCATAGTGAATTCGGCAGCTACTTCTCTTTGTGAGGATCCCTGTCTTATGTACATGAGAACAATCTTTGTGCGTTCATCTGCTGCTAATGTCGAATCCATATTGGGACGGAAAAAATGATTATGTAAGTTAGAAGAGGGAAATAATTTATATGAGGCAAATTACCTACATTCCCACACGTTTAGCTAGCTTTGTGGCTATTTAGTAAATATCCTGCGGAACCCTGTGAGATGTTTGGCGTATCCCAATGTGGTAGGCGTACCTCAGGCTGGGAACTCCTGCTCTACATGGACTTAAAATCCCATCTTTCCGGTACGTAAGGCTATGCTATTAATTATGACGTCGATTTATTATATTGAAATGACTTTCTGGAGTGGAGTATGTGGAGCTAGGTAGACCATTCCTCCAGTTCCAGAGAAGCAAATAATCTGCATGTATGCAGCACTGTCATCGTAATGAATATGGGTTACTTTATAAATCATTTAAGTCGAGAATCAATGTATCCAAGTTGGAACAACACAGTATCTTAGAAGCAATGAATGTAGTAGCTGGCCGGTCAAACATCTCTTAGTGTTTGGAGAACCAACCAGTAAATTACGAAAGTCACTAAATAAAGTTGTCGTACATCCAAAAACAACAACTTCATTACAAATGTGTTTTTTTCTGTAACAATGTGTCTCTTCCTTTGTCATATTTATGACTGTGAGTATGTATAATAGCACTGGTCGTAGACCCACTTTCTGGGATGTTTTTTTAATACAGTTTGTTCAGACCGGAGTGGAACAGTCCTAGTTACGATGGTTTGGCCACGTCTGCAGAATTGGAGAAGAACGTCTATCACGATACATATGGGAAACCAACAGCAAAGAATCCAGATCTCTAGGAGGACCCAGAATTCGCTGGGAAGACAACATTGAGTGGGGGGGGGGGGGTTGGGGGGGGGGGAGGGGGGGGGGGTTATGACATTATTAGTACTGTGTGGATCGGAAAACAAATTCCATGAAAAATATTCCTTGTACTGAGAACCAAACCTCATAGCCTCTCCGGCTACCAGGGAAGAACAGAAAATGTGATTGAAAGATTGTCGAAGTGCGCTGTTTGGCGCGGATGAAACATTTTAGTGTGCGCATCTGCGACTACTACAGAGTTGTTCAACATAATAATGTCTTTGAAAGTGGCAGAGCACATAAATGCTCACTACTTTAACATGTGCATTACACTCATATTATTTAAAGTTTTTTTTTCATTCTTAACCCGGGAAACAAAATAAGTGTTTAATTTAACAAATGTACTAATAAATATAAGATAGTATTTTATACCTTATATAATTTTGTTAAATTAATTGATAAAACTAAATAAGTAACGAGAACCTGTTATTTAATTTGATTTTTGTTGTATAGGTAAATTGTTTCCCTTTGAAAGTAAATAGGATACATTCCCCTAACTTCTTTATCTTTTTTATTATCTGCAACAGTAAGTTGTCTTTGGTAAGCTCGTAAGTAGTAGGGAATGGCGGAAACAGGTATTATTCTGGTGGAGCCGATGGTGGAGCGCTGGTGGAGCATGACTTTTATATAGCAAAAAAATGGCGGCGCGCTGGTGGAGCGCATGACTTTTATATAAGGGAAATGTGGTGGGGCAAGATGGCGGACTTGAGCTAACAAGGGGAGGTTATATGGGGCAAGATGGCGGACTTGAGATAACAAGGGGGAGATAAGTAGGTTGTTGTATTGCATGACTTTTTATATAAGGAAATGCTCAGGTGGCGCATCAGGCGTTGGTACATGACTTTTTATATAAGAAAATACTCATTGAGCAGGTGGAGCATAAGGCGGATGGTGACTTTTTATATAAGAAAATACTCATTGAGCAGGTGGAGCATCAGGTGTTGGCGCATGACTTTTTATATAAGAAAATACTCAGTGTACAGGTGGAGCAGCAGGCCGGGAGGACTTTTTATATAAGAAAATACTCATTGAGCAGGTGGAGCATCAGGCGGAGGGTGATGACTTTTTATATAAGAAAATACTCAGTGTGCAGGTGGAGCAGCAGGCGGGATGACTTTTTATATAAGGGAAATGTGGTGGCGCTTTGTGGTGGCGCGTGACTTTTTATATAAGGAAAAGGTGCAGGCGCAAGAGGGCGGACTTGAGATAACAAGAAGAGGATAAGGGCGGAAGATACCAATCCACGGATTGGTGGTGACTTTTTATATAAGGGAAATGTGGCGGTGCACTGCAGGCGCAAGATGGCGGTATGACTTTTTATATAAGGAATTGAGGAAGAGGGTAGGAGGAGGCGGATGACTTTTTATATAGTAATATATAAGTGTTTATTTTTAGATAACAAGAAGGCGTTATTTATACACATATATTCATTCTGCAGGAGTGATGCAGAGACAAGATGGCGGGATGACTTTTTATATAAGGAATTGAGGAGGCGGGTAGGCGGAGCTCAGGAGAAGTGGGTGACTTTTATATAGCACTACATTAGTTCGCTAATAGTGTGTTGTGGTCGAGTGGAGGTTTTTTTGTGGTGGGGGTGACGAGGCATGGGTGTAATGTACCAGGTGGGGTTAGGTTAGGGGGGATATTTTTGTGTGATGTGGTAGGGTTTTGGAGGTGGAAGAGAGATATTTTAGATGTTGAGGGGCGATGTGGTGACGTTGTCAGGATGCATCTGTGTACATCTTTGGGGTGTAGCAGGTGAGTGGACCAGTATTGACAGGTGGGAGTGAAGAGACTTTTTTTTTCGGTGATGAGCTACGGGTGTAATGTACCAGGTGGGGTTAGGTTAGGGCGGATTTTTGTGTGTTGTGGAATTGTTTTGTTATGTGTGTTGGTGTGTTTGTTTATACAGTCTACAACCGCGTAACTTTTATATAACGAAAATGTGTTGGAGGAACGTGGAGGAGGAGAAGTCTTGGTATATAGTAACATATAAGTTAATTAATGGCGGTGTGATGATTATTTTACTTACAGTTATACGTACATATTACCGATAGGTAGACAATATTACAACAGTTAGACGGTATTTAATTATACATATATAGAAATATAAAAGAGAAAACACTAGATACATTTTATATATTTATTGACAAAGTTAGTTGATCTATGGGTGACGTATAACCGCACTTCTTTTTCGGATACCACTAAGACCCCTCAGAACACAAGCGGTTCGGATTACTTGACGAGTCTGTCACGTCTTTTTCGTGTAACCATCTTCAACAAGGTGAGTGTCTGTCGTTATCACGCCATTGTCTATGAAGGAAAAAAAAACAGGCTTGAGGGTGGGTTTAGCCAGGGTCTGACCTAAGCGCGTAATTAATCGCGGGAGGTGTGTTGTATTATTGTGTTTGTATTTTGTTTCTTGGTTGTTGTACAGAGTTTTTTTTCTTGTCGGCCATTTTTTTTAAGTTTTTATGTGTTGGTGCATTACCTGTAGGTACTGTTGTGTGTTCTGTTTTTAGTTGTATACGCTGAGAGTTTAGATGTTGAGCATCACCATATGTCACTTTAGCTTTCTTGGTTAACATAGATTGTACAGGGTTAAATATTTTAGAAAAGTTGTGCCCGGCTGATAGGGTACAGAATACTTTATTATAGAACATTCGTGTCTCAAACGGTTTAGTCTAAGAACCCTATGATGTCTTACAAATTATTGAGGTCCCAGAGATCTTTTGTAGATAAGAGTTGTACCGCGAGGATATGACAACATCAAAAGAAGGTGTTCGATTATAAGGAACATAGTGTTCACCTCGCTGACCCCCACAAATAGGCTTTCCGTGCACCATATTTTGAGAATCACCGTTCGTATGTCTTTATTTATTCAGTCACCGCCTTCCACGCGAATCCAACTTAGAACACGGGGATAATCGATAAGAAATTTCATTACAGGGCATGTTTGATCAGTACGAGCTGTGTTTGCTTGGCGCAACGTGTGGTGCACATCTGCCTCCCGATCGCAGCATAACGAAAAAGAGCCGTTGGCTGGGAGGGTTTTGCATGCTCTGTGTTAGGCTGTTAAAAATATCTATTTAATAAAATTATAAAAAGGTTTTAGTTAATTGAGTATTCGTGTGTTAGGATGTTAAATATTTAAACAAAAATATATGTTTGTGTATTCGTGTGTTGTATTAAATATTTAAACAAAAAGATATGTCTGTGCATTAGTCGGTGTTGTTAAAAATCTGTTTCAGATTAGTCTAACTGTTAATATCTGTTTGTTAACGCAGATACTAACTTGTTATTTTTATCTGTGTTAACTCAGATACTAAATTTTTATCTGTTAAAGCCGGACATAACATATTTTTTGATAAGACTTACCCGATTATGTACTAGGAAAAAAGACTAAATCTTATCCGTGTTGTTATTTATGTGAGATTACTCAGCCTGGATTTCAACTGATGGTGCAATACTACAAACTAAACTCGAGCGTGAGGAATATTTATCTGTTAAAATGTTAACTCAGATACTAAATTGTTATCTGTTAAATCCGGACGTAACATATTTTTTGATAAGACTTAACCGATTATGTACTAGGAAAAAAGATTTTCCTTATTTTCTCACCTAGCGTTAGACAAGTGTTTTTGTTCAATCACATTTACTCAACCTGGATTTCAACTGATGGTGCAATACTACAAACTAAACTCGAGCGTGAAGAATATTTTTTTTCCACATAATAAAGAAATAAAATAAAGAATACCATATTTTTTAACAGTACTATACATGTAAAAATATAGAGATAATACACTTAACAATAAATGTACCAAAACATTCTTAAAGTTTCTTAAACGTCAGGGAAAATTGTCACCTGTTTCGTGAGCGCGTGGTTTTAAATCGATATCTTTCTGACAGCGCGCGAGGGGCTTTTTTTCACCTAGAATAAGAAATAACATTGTGTTTATTCTCTCTCTCTTGCTCTCTCTCTTCTCTCTTCTCTCTGTCTCTCTCTCTCTCTTTCTTTTTCTCTCTATCTCGCTCTCTTTCTCTCTATCTTTCTCTCTCTCTCTCTCTCGCTATCTCTCTCTTTCTATCTTTCTCTGTCTTTCTCTCTCTCTCTCTCTCTCTCTCTCTCTCTCTATTTCTCATTCTTTCTGTCTTTCTTTCTCTCTCTCTCTATTTAACTGATTGTTACATGTATGTTGTTGTATTTAATTTTATGTGTGAGTAATGTGTTTTCGTTTCTACTTCACAGATGTCAGCAATCCATAATGTTTGTGGACAATGCAGCAAATCTTTTACGAGGAATCGTGATCTCACGAGACATATGCGGACAGTACACGCTGAACCGACACACCCCTGTCGTGTCTGTCCTGAAGTCTTTACCAGGCCTGAGGCACTGCAACAACACATTGAGAGTGTTCATGGACCCGGTGCACCACGTATAGAGACAGTTACACAAACCACTGCACCATGGGTCGCTATAAACGCCCCAGTGGGAACCACCACTGCACCGGGGGCCGCTATAAACGTCCCAGTGGGGACCACCACTGCACCGGCGGGCGCTATAGACAACACAGTGGGGACCACCACTGCAACGGCGGGTGCTATAGACAAATCAGTGGGGACAACCACTGCACGAAGACTCAATATAGACACCCCAGCGGGGACCACCACTGCACCGGTGAAGAACAATTTGTGTCCTCGCTGTGGCAAGACATTTAACCCCCCTGACATGTTAACACGACACATAAAAACAGTACACGCAACATTGCTATTGGATTGTGCCCTGTGTGACAAAAAATTCACCCGGGGTGATAATCTACGAACCCACATAAAACAACAACACCCCACCCCTAACCAACACCAGACTGTCCCCACACCAATGTCAGGTGCCACACCAGACGCCGAAACATTCCCCACAACAGATGTCACAAGAACACCATCCTCAAGCTCTGCGCACCAACAAACATTACCAGCAGGGACCACAAAAGACTCAGCATCATCGGGCACAAAGACATCACCTGCTGCAGCAGGCACCACACCATCAACGAGCACAACAACAACTTCAAGCCCCATCCCAGATAACCCACCAAAAACACCCTCTTTAAATGCTGCAGATCAGACCAAGAAACGCCCCATGACCAATACCCACCAAACCCATATAAAAAAAACCCCGTCTGCCCACTGAAGAAGGCTCTTTAGAAGACTTACAGGCTGACATAAAACAAATCTACATCGATAACTGGCAAGCTATTAAAACACACGCAAATAAACATAAATATTTATCAACATTCACTTTTTTCCAAAGACCAACAGAAAATATGGACTGGGACCGTCTCTTTCTCCCTGTCTTCACCCAACAGACAAAAAGATTCAAAATAAACTACAGTTTTCACATCGTTTTGAGGCATAGAGAAACAAATGACCTCCGTTTTTTTCACTCTTCCCATAATAACACAGTCGTCTTAGATCAGCCACACTTAGTCAACAACATTACATATTTCAAAGCTTTTCTCTCACAGTTACACGACAGCGATATTGTCACACAAGCACAGTTAAACAGACCAAACACAAAATACTTTGTCGAAGCCATTCCAGCCACTTCGTTCTATCTGTACCATATCCAAGACTTTCCCATCGGCTGCTGCATACAAGACATTCCCTCTTTCATCACGGACAATCACCACATCCATACACTACAACACGATTCACATTCAAAACCATACAGTGATAACTTTTGCTTTTTTTAGATGTCTAGCCGTTTTTAGGGGTGGTGCCGTTACAAACGTTAGAAAAAGCACGCGCCGGCTAGTCGAACAGTGGCAAACACAGCAGGGACTTAGGTCCCTCATCGATTTCCCCGGGGTTAGTTTAGTCGATATGCTCGAATTAGAAAAATGTTTTAATATAAATATTGACGTTTTCGAGTTTGACGACGAGGAAAACCTGACCCCCACACTTAGAGGTAGCGACACTTTTCCAGATACGTTGCGTCTTGTAATGTTTAAGAACCATTTCATGTACATAACAGATATCGATAGGGCCAGTAACTCTTTTTCGTGTCCCGATTGCGGTAAGTTGTGGAAGATTTATAGGGATATGGTGCGCCATGAAAAGCGGTGTACCGGCTCTAAGCGAAGAGAAAAATTTAGAGGTGGTGTGTATAATCCCCCAGAGACCATTTGGGACTTAATCGAGGAGGAGGGCATAGACGTAGACACAAAATTCGTCTTCCCTTATAGAACCACGTTTGACTATGAGTGTTTTTTTTAAAACACTCTAGTGCCCAGTGGTAATGCCACTACCTACACAGCCAAACACGTGCCCCTGTCGTGTTCGGTGGCTTCTAACGTCCCCGGTTTTCAAGCCCCCGTGTGTTTTATCACAACGAGTGATCCACAGGAGTTGGTCAATAGGATGGCTGACCATCTGTTCAAAATTGGCGCGGCCTCTTATGAGATTCTGCGTGCATATTTTGACGACGTTTGCATGCAACTCAAGCCTTTAGAGATGACCGGTAATTCAGACGGGCTCCTTACTAGATTAGAGGGTTATTTGGGGCAGCTACCGGTGTTAGGTTTCAATTCGGGTAAGTACGACGTGAACGTAATCAAACCGTATCTCATCCGATATTTCATGGGGGAAGACTTCAAATTATTAGTCAAGCGAAATAATAATTTTATGTGTATTGCCACTAGCGACTTAAAGGTTTTAGATATAGTCAATTACCTAGCCCCCGGTTTTAGCTATAGCAAATATCTCGCGGCGTACAAGGTTAAAGAAACCAAAAGATATTTTTGTTACGAGTACATAACAGATTTAGCAAAGTTAGACGAAACCGCGTTACCACCCCACTCGGCATTTTTTTCCAAACTTAAAAAACAACTAACATTTCCGCCGATGAGTCCGCGAAGTGCCAGAAGGTGTGGCCGAGTAACCACAGACCACGATGCGCGACTTTCGGACGTGGGTACAACATGAGGACGTGGTCCCCTTCCTGGCAGCGTTCGACCGACCAGTTTTTTTAGTTTTTACGCGCGCCTAGGTGTAGACATGTTTAAAGCTGCGATCTCCGTGCCCGGTGTCACGTTAACGTACCTCTTCAAAGCCCTCCCGCCCAACGTCAATTTGCCTTTATGCTCGCAGCAGGAGGTAGAGTTGCATAACATCTTGCGCCAAAACATCGTCGGGGGACCGTCAAGTATTTTTCACAGGTTGCACGAGCGAGGGAAAACCCGCATGAGAGGTGGCAAGCCTGTTGAAGCCATTAAAGGTTTTGACGCCAACGCCCTTGATTTGTGGGCGTTAATGCACAAAATGCCCACTGAGTTGCCCGTTAGACGGTACAAGGATGATGGTGTCAAGCACCACAAACTCCACAAATATACCGTGCAAGCCGCGATTATTTGGCTTGGGTCTCCCACCCAAAAAAGTGACCTTAAAATCACAGTTTAACTGGCGTGAGATGGCGTTGGGTGATGTTTGCGTTAGGGTAGACGTTTGGGACAGACACTCTAAAACCGCCTACCAGTTCCATGGTGCCTATTCCACGGCCACCCTAACTGCCCCACTAACCGCCCGGTCGTGACGTTAACCCAGTCAACAACAAACCATTGGCTGAGTTGTACAGAGCGACGGTGGAAATAAGTTCTTATTTACGGGGCCATTGCAATGTTACCGTTGTCGAAATGTGGGAATGCGAGTGGCAGGCATTGAAGAAAACCGAGTTATCAATCCGTCGTTTTCTGAACGCCACCTTCCCTACCCAGAAACCATCTTACACGAAATGTCGGTACCCCCTGACAAAAGAAAATATTCTCGCCTCGGTGCTAGACGAGACCTTGTTTGGCCTAGTCGAGTGTGACATCCATGTCCCCGACTCTTTAAAAGAACATTTCTCTGAGATGACGCCCATTTTTAAGAATGTTGACGTCACGAGGGAAGATATTGGGCCTTTCATGCGGGAATACGCCGAAAAACATAAACTCCTGACTACCCCCAGACGGACGTTGATCGGGAGTTATGTGGGCAAGAAAATTCTCCTGACGACACCTCTGCTTCGCTGGTACTTAATCAAAGGCTTAGAAGTCACCTGTATCTACCAGGTGCTTGAGTATACACCCGTGACGTGTTTCAAACGGTTTGGGGACACTGTTTCGAACGCGCGTCGACAGAGTGATACTGATCCTGCCTACGCCATTACCAGCGAGACCATGAAACTGTTAGGTAACGCGGCCTACGGCAAGACATTAACCAATAAGGCGAAGCATGTGGATGTCTCGTACACGATGGGCGAGGGTACCTCTGACCAAATAAACTCACCCCGCTTTAGGAAAATGACGTTAGTGACGGACGAGATTTTTGAAGTAGAGAAATTGAAACAGACTATATGTTGGGACCTCCCCGTTCAGATAGGATTTTTCGTGTACCAATACGCTAAATTACGCATGTTAGAATTTTACTACGACTGTTTAGATAAATTTGTAGATAGGTCAGACTTTCAGTTGTGCGAGACGGACACAGACAGCCTTTACTTGGCCCTTAGCGCGAACAACATAGCGGACGTTGTTAAGCCCGCTTTGCGACAGGAATTTTATAGCTCCTACCACCAGTGGTTCCTCGCCGAAGTATGTCCCGACCATAGACCCGTTTTCGTCGCTACCGAGGGTAAAACGCGCGCCCTTTGTCAAAAATGCTGCGAACAAACCTTATTCGACAAACGGACACCGGGCCTTTTTAAATTAGAGTACGAAGGCAGAGGGATGGTTTCCCTCTGTAGCAAGACATATCACTGTTTTGGCGACTATGACAAAACCACCACCAAAGGCTTGAACAAACATCACAACCAAAGTGACAAAACACACATTCCTAGAAGTCCTCAACACACAACAGGCACAGGGTGGGAAAAATATCGGGTTCAGAGCACACAAATCCTCCATCTACACATACGAACAACACCGCAACGCCCTGTCTTACTTTTACATAAAACGACAAGTACACCCCGACAACTTCACCACCTGACCCCTCAACATTTAAACTGTCTGTACACACAACACCTCTATTTCTTACGACGTGACGACAATTTGACGACACCCCTCAAGGTCTGGCCTGCAGCTGTGATAATGTATAAAAAATATGTGATATACATACATCTACCTATATATATATATATATATATATATATGTATTATTGTACATTCATATGTGAAAATGTCAATGTTTGATAATGTTAAAAAATACTGTCTTTCCTATATAACTATATATTCATTTTGTAAAAAATTACTGCATAATGTACATTTTGTAAAAAATACTGTACATATATTCCATCTGATAAACGATACTATATATGTATTTGTCTTATATACTTACCCATATATGTTTTGCTATTACAAAAACACTATTGAATATAAAATAAAAACTATATTAACTAAAACGCTTTTTTGTTACCTATATCGTCTAACTGTTTGTCTAAATGTTCGTCTAAATGTTTGTATAACTGTTGTAAAATAACTGTTTGTATAACTGTTGTAAAATATGTATGTCTAAATATAACGTATATATCGTCTTCCTATTATGTAAATATATATCATCTAACTATCGTCTTCCTATTATCTAAAATTATCTAAAAGTCTCAACGACTTCTTGTTTGTCTAACACAGCCACTACCTAAGTTGGCTATACTAAAAACAACAATAATATAAAAAAAACCACCATCTTGCAACATTTTCCTTATATAAACATCCCCTTCTTGTTATCTCAAGTCCGCCATCTTGTCCCGCCTCTTCTTGTTATCTAAAAATAACCTCCCCTTGTTAGCTCAAATCCGCCATCTTGCGCCGCCTGAATGCGCTTATATAAAAGTCACGCGCCGCCTGGCGTTTTTGCTATATAAAAGTCACTCGCCGCCTGGAGCGCCGCCTGTGCGCCGCCTGAATGATAATCGTTTTGCGCATACTCTACTACTCTCGTATCCTACAGTTAACTATTTAGTGTTTTTCAATTGTACATACCAAACGTACTTGTGTTAATAATGCCAAAGACGCTATATATTACAATTCTCTATCTATTTTACTACAGTCTGGTATATAATATGTACATGTACACAGACAATATTATTTTTTGTACATAAAATGTACACTAGGACAGTAAACTTCACTGTTTAGAATTCTTCAAAAACATAAGTAAGGCGCAGGGTGAAAAATAATTACGGAGTCAAAGTGTTAAAGTATCACAATATTTTTTTTATTTTTTATTTTTTTTCACTTATTTCCGAGAATCGACATCCCGTCAAAACCTGACAAGAAGTGTGATCTAGATTGGAAGAGCAACATTTGTTCAAAGCGGCAAGTATAGTGATCTGGTCGCGGGTCTGAGAGTCGATGGGTTCACTGCAAGGGTCATGGCTGTTGAGGTGGGTGCAAGAAGGCTCGTGGCTGCATCAGTGTTTGATTTATTGAAACTGTTGGGGCTGAGGGGGCAGTCGAGAACGAGGGCACTGAAGAGGTATAGTGAAACTGCGGAAAAGGCATCATGCTGGCTGTGGAACAACCGCAATGGGCTATGGAACTCGGGACAGTAAACCCTGCAGTACAGAAAACATCATAAATTTTATCTTGTCCACCAATCCAACGTTGATTTTTTTCGGTGTACTGGTGNCAGGGCTGTAACTGACAGGCAACACACGGCGAGTATTATAAAAGGTGTTGGACATAGAATAATACAGTTGCTAGCCTCGTCGGCTTTGCGCTGGTGTGTCAGTGTCTGTCCCTAGTTGTGGTGTGCGGCGGAACGAACGGAATAATGTGTCTTCTCTTTGTTACTTTCACAGTTGCCTCCACGGCTGGCGGGGTTGTGGATTTTAAAGTTGCTCCCAAAGTGAAATGGGTTTATTTTCGATACAAGACAACAGGAGGCTGAGACACTTGGGAGTCATGACCCAAGTGGTCCCGCCCCCCTTAGAGTGTAAAGGAGAGTATACAGGTCCGAAACACTTGCTCGACTGGGGACTACTTCTGATGATCAGATTGCCTCCTGTTTAATACAGTAATCCTCAAGGGAATGATGAAAAACGCGTTTCAGCTTTGAGCGATAAATTTACACCGTATGAAATGTCATTGTAACTTTATTAGCATTGAAAGTAGCAGAGCAGATAAGTTTTCACTTCATCGTCATGCGCATCAAGTAAAACATTGTTTTAATATTTATTAATAACAGCAAATAACAACATTCACAAATAGAATGTAACAGTTTATTCTTAAAGTCGGCGTAAACAAAGCACTTTTTGTTTTATATATTTTTGCATTTAACCAGATGCAATTAATACTAAACGAGAATCTTTTGTTTTTTTATCATGTATGTAATGGTTAAATTATTTCCCTTGAATTAGAAATTAATGAAACAAACGAATAAGTTACCTCCCCTAACATTTAAATGTTGACACGTAAAGAAATATATGTATATTTACAGTATATTGTATGTTCCTATTGGTCACCTTATTATTTTTTTTAGTCCATCTACATTTTTGGCAAACATTGACCTGAAGTCATACATTGATTAATATGGATCATACACTCCACTTCCATAAACCATTATCCCGCTGGAACTACAAACATGCCACCTGGATCAAGTTCTCAGCACTGACAGATGAATACTGTGGTTTTATAAACATCCAAAACAAAAGAATTGGAGAAATAGCTTACGGATTTAATAAAGCAGTTCTGAAAGCTGCCCTAGAATTAATACCACGAGGGGCGAGAAAAGATTATAAGCCGTACTGGACAGAAGAACTCAAAGAACTGGAAGAACAGGTAACAGAGGCCAGACACGTAGCAGAAAAGGACAAAACAATTGAGGCAAACTTCGCCTAGAAAGCTATCTCTGCAAAATACAGGAAAACGTTAAACTGTTCAGCCAACAATAGCTGGATCAAAACAACAGAAAGTCTAAACCTCGACAAAGATGAAAGAAAATTATGGAGGCTCGCCAAAACCTTATATGATGAGAAATGCAAAAATAAGAAAATAACCCTACAACAAAATGGGAAAATGCTCACAAAGAAAGAAGCAGCTAATGTTTTTGCTTAACAATTCTCACATGAGAGCCAGATAAATGTTCCACCTGACGGAAAACAGGCAGGCTTCAGGCAACATAGGTCTACAGAGGACCAAGTCACCTACATTGCACAGGAAATCGAAGAAGCTTTCGAAGAAGGAAAGCACACATTAGCGGTCTGGGTAGACATGGAGAAAGCATTTGATAAAGTTTTGAAAGATGGGCTAAGAGTTAAAATGCTTAAATATGGAGTCTGTGGAAGAATGCATAACTGGATTGGTCACTACCTAACAAACAGAACAGCTAGAGTGCAGGTACACGGACAGTTAAGCAAAAAAACTACAATGGAACATGGAGTCCCACAGGGTGGGGTCTTTTCCCCAACACTCTTCCTTATTTATATAAATGATATAACAGAAAACATCCACAAGAATGTCCACAACACCCTCTATGCTGATGACTTGGCCATGTGGACTTCAGAAGAATACACCACCACAGCAAGAGTGTGCATGCAGGATTCACTGCTAGCCCTTGAATGGTTGTCCAGAAAATGGTTGCTCAAAATCAATGAACAAAAAAACAGCACACGCTATTTTCACCTTATCACATAAACCACAGCACGCAAAGCTACAACTAAATAGCAGGCAGTACGAGAAAATGAAACACCAACATACTTAAGAATCACACTAGACCGCCGAATGACGTGGAAATCACAGATAAACAAACTACAGCTAAGGGCAAAGCTTCGCATGGCCATCTTGAGAAAGTTAGCTGGTACCACATGGGGTGCTGATGAGAATATCCTCAAAAAGCTGTACACAGGCAGAGTCAGACCTGCTATGGAATACGGCGTCACAGCTTAGTCGACGGCAGCAAAGTCAATTTTTGACAGAGTAAACAGACTCCAAAACCAAGCAGCACGTATTATAGCAGGGGCCCTAAAGTCCACACACATCAACCATATGGAACGAACGAACGAACAAACTTTATTTTCGAAGGGTAAAGAATTGGGCGCGCAGGCCCGTCTAACATTCTGCCCATCCACTCTAATTAATCTTGCATACTATATCCTTTCATTCCCACATGATGCTTTAAGCATTAATTTAAAGGCATGCAACATTATAAAGTTACCATAACAGCATTCATTTACAGTATGCAATCATAATAAAAAAAAATGAGTAGGTTTTTTTGTTAAAACAAACAAGCTAGTAATTGGGGGAAAAAAGTAATAATAAAATAAAATAAATAAAACAATAAATAAAAATAAATAAATTCTGTATACCGAAACTCACTCATGCGGTCACAATTAATCTGTATTTTTGAATGTGTCATCAATCATCAATACAAAAATTACATAAACACATTCTCGCTTATGTCCATACATTCTTGGTGGAAAATGAAATAATAATAATAACACTTTCTTACGCACTTCTGTGGCAGGAAAAGTCTTTAAGCAGTAAAAAAAAAATAAAAAAAATTGACATTTCTAAAGTACAGTGGTATGCGGGTACATTCTCACGACTCACATTTCTAAAGTACAGTATTATGTGGGTACATTCTCACATACATTACATTATATAATAATATTTTAAAGTGAATGTAATAATGATATTACATGGATATAAAACAAATTATTCACACACACAAAACCAGCGGAAGAAGAAAAAAAATGTTGACCTATGGATGAGATGTTGACAGGCAAATGCTGTTTCTATGGGGGTAGATAATCAGTGTTGAGGAAGTGTTTGAAAAGTGCTTTGTTAAGGGGAGGGGCTACACTGAAATGCTATTTTCGTTATTAATTGCTGGATTTCAATGAAAATGCACAGACTTAACCTAGAAGTATATCAATACTAGATACGAAAAATGAAGAGTTTTATGGCACTGCACTACTGGTTGCCATGGAAACGGCGCCCATATTGGATTCTATTGTTCTATTTCAATTTGCTAAGGCTTTTTTATTTATTAAGCTATGAATACCAAATTTGAACACAACGTTTATCATTATATTTTAAAACTTTTTTCATTGGTGGATTTTTGATAACTTTAATACAAAAAAAGTTGTATGACTTTGAATAAAGTGTCTAAAAAAAAGTAACAAATTTTGATAAATTTTACATTACTTTTTGCAATAAATCAAAAGTTTGATCAGATACTCAAAATCCACCAATATAAAAGTTTTAAAAGATTATGGGCAACATATGTGCCAATTTTTATGTCAATTAACACATAAGTGTGGAAGTTTTAAGGAAATTAGGATGAGAAAATTAGATTTTGAGAAAATCGCATTTTTCTCCATAAATAGACCACAATTAAATAAGTCTGTACTATTGCTCCTGAAAAATTGCTTACTTGTCATTTAGAACATACTGGTAGCATAGCCAGCTTCCTCTGCAGCTTCCTATCTGGCTTTCTGTTGAAATTTGTGCCTAATTTCCTTCCTTGTCTTAGCGCAGTTTTCTGCCGTTTTAGAGCTGAGCAATATTGGATTCTTTGTTCTATTTCAATTTGCTAAGGCTTTTTTATTTATTAAGCTATGATTACCAAATATGAACACAACGTTTATCATTATATGTTAAAACTTTTCCTGTGATGGATTTTTGATAACTTTAATACAAAAAAAGTTGTAGGACTTTGAAAATAGTGTCTAAAAATAGTAACAAATTTTACTAAATTTTACATTACTTTTGTCAATTAATCAAAAGTTTGATCAGATACTTAAAATCCATCACAGGAAAAGTTTTACAAGATTATGGGCAATATATTGTTCCAATTCTTACATAAGTGTGGAAGTTTATAAGGAAAATTACGATTAAAAATAGATTATGAGAAACCCGCATTTTTATACATAAGAAGACAACAATTAAATAAGTATGTAATACTACAGCAAAAAAAATAACTTACTTGTCATTCAGAACAAACAGCCATATATCCAGCTTCCTCTGCAGCTTCTTGTCTGGATTTCTGTTGAGATGTGTGCCTAATTTGGTTCCTTTTCTTAGTGCAGTTTTCTGCCGTTTTAGAGCTGAGCACGAGACGTTTACGCTTTCTTGCTCCTGCCTCAGCCTCCATTACACCTGAACTTCCTAGAAAGAAGAAAAGGTATGAATTAGTAACACTTAAAATAATGATGTAAGCAAACATTGAACACTTTCCTTTACAATGTAGAAGCAAATGTAGTACAATGGAAGCAAAGCAAACACATGTAAGTAATAAATTATGTTACTAAAACTGATACTTATGGAGAAATTAAAATTAAGATCAGTTTAAAAATTTTAGACAAGGAGAAGGAGAAATCTCTAAAATAAGATTCAGAAGTAAATACCTTTAAAATTTATATCACATCCTTGCTTCACATGCTCCTCTTTCCATTTGCTGAAGTTTCCCGGGGCTTCCTTCTGGTACCAAGAACCAGTTGTAGCACATGTCTGACAGTATTTTGAAAGCACATGGGCATCTATAACAAGACCTGTCAAGATCTCCACAACACAACCATTTCTATGTATTTATTTATTTCATTATTATTTTTGTATGTTTTAACTTGTTTAAGTATACAAATGAAAGTGTGAGTATGCGCGAGTGTTCATATGTAATATATAATATACAATGTACTCGTCTTGTATTTCATGTAAAATATACCTGTTTTCTGTAAAGTGAAAATAAATAAAAATAACAGTTAAAAAATAAAACAGAATTGCAAGTATTAAAGTTGTGTAGTAGCGAGGGCTATTTGAGAGTTCATTCTGGCGAACAGGCTACTGACAGTGGTTGGTTTAATTGTATGGTTCAAAGTGAATCTTATAGACAGTTAACAACGTGTCAGTAGGGAACACAGACATATGCGGAAATCTCCACCCCTGGCGGTTTAGGCCAGTCTTTCCAAGATGCGCCATAATAGAACCTACTAACATGGAAAGAGAACCAGTCAAAGTAGGAAAAGAAATGTCTACTATTGAATACAACAAATTATAGAATGAAGAGTTTTCAAGGACAAAATAACAGTTCTCGACAAGAATGGTTCTGCTGCTATCAGACGGTTTGAAGTACTAACGTTACTACGCCACTAGTGTGAGAGAATAGCATCAACACTGACCGCCTACATTGGACGCGTTATGTGGAGAAGTGTACTCATCACCAAAAAGTAGTGACGGAAACCATGGTGACAGGACTCAACTAGAGTTAAGTTCTTGTAACAGAAAAAAAGGCACCAGCAAACGGACTTTTATAACTCCGCTATCAATCCGTGACAATCGGGATCAAAAAACGTTAACAAAGAAGATGTCATTAATTTCTTTTTATTACTATAAATTGGTGGTCGCTTATTTTCAAAACAGCACGTTATTTTCAACCATTACCAATATGCCTGGATATGTCGGTTATATCAGTACGTGTTTTTATAAAGTGTGATATGTATCCTGATTATGTATGGTTCATTCATTCATGTGCCTGGATCTGTCGGTTATATCAGTACGTGTTTTTGTAAAGTGTGATATATTTCCTGAGTATGAATGATTGATTCATTTATTGCCCTAAATCTCCCTATGGGGCATGAATCCACCAACACAGCAGGTCTCCTGTAAACAGCCTACACAAAAACATACATGTGCTCTTGAAGTTTTTTTTTCTGTAACATTTAATGGTACAAGATCACGTGTCCAGTCACATGTTAGCATTATTCTGTATTATTCCTCCAGATTGTGTTTTTTTCACTTTGGTTGGTGTTGTGTTATTTTTTTGAGGTTATTGTGCCTTTCAGTAAGTTACTCGAGGCGTCATTTCAGGTACGGTGTTGTCTATTTAACAAACGCGCATTTACGTCAATCCTACATGTGTACTTATCAAATATCTCTTAGGTCATCGGACATCTTGGCTATTCTAGCGAGCCATATGGGACCACCGTTGTTTACCATGTGGGATCTTAGTCTTTGACATATCAGATCTGATAGTATACTACCATAAATATATAGCGATGTGTAAATATAGACAGCCAGGGTGAAATGTTAATCTTTTCTGCTTTCATTGTGTCTGTTGTCACAACCATCATCCTATCTCATCCTGTGTAACATTGTCCTTCAGTTATCACGTGCCAAGCCCTTCTGGTATGTGCCAACTGTCCATGTTTATCTTCCTGTCCAATTTCATTTTTAAGCTGATTTCATGTTGGTTTTCTTATTGCTGGTTACCTTCCTAGTAATTAGTTATAATTAGTTTTCTAGTTGTAATTGGAAGGTGAGAGTGTAGCAAGGAGATAAGTGTTCATGACACCGACATAGGCATCAAGTGAACACTTTTTGTGTTACGAGAAATAAGACACAATGAAACTATGATAGGAAACTATGTACAGAGCGATCCAACAGGCAGGAGGGAATTTGATCATCAGAAGTGTTCCCTTGTCGATCAGGTTTTTTACCCCTTAATCTACTTTACGCTCTAAGGGGGGCGGGCTCACTTGGGTCATGAACTCCTGTTATCGTGTGCATAGAATTAAACCCACTCCACCTTGGTTGCAGCTTTCAACTTCATTTCTGTTTTCTGCCAGCTGGAGACAATTGTGAAAATAACCCCTATGTTGAAAACAAATTAATCTCCCGAGTTCCATAGCCCTGTGCGATTGTTCCACATCCAGCACGATGCCCTTTCCGCAGTTTCACTGATCATACGCTGCGGCAGCCACGAGACCTCTCGCACCTACTTCAACAGTAATGACACTTGCAGTGAACCCGTAGTGTCACAAGTCTATGACCAGATCATTATACTTGGACACTTTGCTCCTCCAATCTGGATTCAAGTGGCACGGTCAGTTCAATCATTATTATCTCAGCGATGATGAAGAATGCAGCACTATATCTGGCCGTCTTCAAGATCTTCGTATACTCTCTGGATATGCCCCTAGCCAGCTCCCAGTCATTTGCATAGTCAAGAATAGAATGTAAACTGATACTTGGTTTACTTGGCTTGAGATTTGCTGTTTTCCTACTCTCAAAAATTATGTATTTGCGGGACTCAGTCTGACTTGGCGAACGCTGTTCGTCTTCGCCCATGCCAGGTCTGTTGTAGAAGTCGGCTCATTTAATACACTCTGTTGTGGCGCCATGTGCATCGTCCAAGCTCTAATGACACCTTCCAAGCTGAGAGCACTTGTTCAAGTGTCTGTCTTTCATGGCACTGTCTTTCATGGCACAGGAGGCTCTGAGCATGTTAAGACTTACTATATCACAAGGTTTGCGGACGATGGCAGGAGGAAACTATAAATGGGAATTACAGTGTGCGGATGTCACTCATTACTAAACACAATATAGTGATTAACAAACGTGACACTTTTTTTTTAAATTGTTGAGAAAATATTATAAATCCTCCAGAATAAATGGACCACGTGACTGCTATGGCTGATTATACAAGTAACTTGACTTGTCCCACAAGACCTGATCAATAAGGCACCAACGACAAGGGCTGGACACACTTTAGCATGAACAAAACTGCTTCTACTGTTCCAACGAGGCTGTGGTCTACAAAAACAATTTGTCATTGTATCTAGCTTTACAGTTTTTCAACAGTCAAAATCAAAATAACTCCTCGCGCAAATTCAAATGGAAAAAAAATACAATGGCCGTAGACACGTTTGTCTGGGATAATTTGTAAAATCACGCGACAGGAAGACGTGACCTAATTTTGTTGAAGGTCTATTCTCCCTGGGAAGCTGAAGGGTGATAAATAAATAATGAATGTTCAAGAGATTGTTGTAGAGAACTGTTTAGTACTGACGTTACATTGTGTCACCCACAACTTTGAGCTGTCAGTATTAGAAATGAGGTGACCTCCTATTGGACTTCAGTAGTGTCAAAACGTGTAAGTGTTCACAACTCTGTTATAGTCATTGTGTGTAACATTTATTGAAAAGTTGAGACAAGTAGAATATAACGATTATTTTAGCAATAAACAGATTGACTAAATTTACTAACCTATTTTATTTTTTACTTAAATGAAATTGTAGTTTGAAAGTATGTAATTATTTCAATGAACGTGGTATTTATTTATTAGTATAATTCTTTCCCTTGGCACAAAGCACTACACTTATACCAATGGGGAAAAAGTGAGATATTTATAAACTGTACTGGTATTTCGTCATGAGTAGGTAAGTATCTCAATTATGTATTTATAAAGGTGTGAATCTATTAGAGCAGTGGCGGCGGACACATTTGTCTGAGTTGTTTTGTAATACAGTATGTTCAAGAGATTCACGAAGTGTGCTATTTAGAACTGACAACACTGTGTAGTGTTCATTGTTATTGAGTTGATCTTAGTAACGTGGCATCAAGAGTTCATATCTCCGATATAGTCATAACGTGTATTTAAAAAAAATATTATTGACACAATCATCATCATCATCACACCTTTCCGTTCCCCGTTTAACATAGGGCTGAAACAGTTGCTCTCCATCGATTTCTATTCTGGGTTGTCTGTTTCAGGTGTGCCCAAGTCATTCCTATTTCATTAGCCACCTCTTCCGCTGTTCTTCTCCAAATTCTCCTTGGCTTCCCCACTCATCTTTTCCCTTGTGGGTTCCAGTCAAGGGCACCTCTGGCTATGCGTGATTGTTCTCTTCTGAGTGTATGCCATATCCATCTCCACCTTCTTACCTCAATTTCCATTTGTATTGGCTTTTGCGCGCATCGAAAAATATTCTCAACATTCTAGTAGACAACATTAAATATTGTAACAGCTACCAGACTTACTACCATACCATAACTTTATAATTTTGTAGAGCAATATTTAAAATAAAAACAATTATGTTGCACTACTCATTGACATACCGGTAGGAAAAATGTCGAAAAACTATATCTACCTGTCAGTAGAAAAAAGGTGTCAACTAGCTACCAACTGCTATGGAAAGACAAGAACACAGTTGCTAGTTAATATAATGATTAACTGACGGTGGATATATACTTTACGATTTTCTGGGTACCTTCCTATTTTTATAATTATTTTTGATCAGAATCCAGATCATTACGCTCCGGGCAAACACATTAAATCCCAGGCTCTATCAGCACATTTTTAACGATATTGATGTTAATTGCACATGTAGCGCGCTGGTTGTGTACACGACGGATGCATCCTCTCATACGTCCATCTCGTATCGTCTTACATTTGATGCCAAGGTCCAACAATCTTAGTCTTGTTCATTTACCGATTGCAGTATCGTCTTCAAGTGATTATTATATGGCCGTAGAATCTCTCCTTTATCCAATGTTCCCACTATGGGCGCTCTCAAGGCACCTTCCTAATGTGAGCTATACATAAAGTTGACCATGAGTAAAGATTATGTCTAGTAGGTAAACACCTGCACGATCAAATGATAGCCCCTGTGTATTGTCATGACAAAAGCTAAAATTACAGAAAACTGAAGGCGTCTCAAGATGACAGAAAAGCTAGTATCGGTTGGCTCTAAACTGATGCATGGAATGAAAACTCGTACATTATAATTACTGCATATGATGCTATTGTTTTGTATTTTTGGAAAGTTTAGCCATCTATCTTTAGTATTAACAGACTGTAAAAGTTTAAAAAAAACACTACAAGGTATTTAGTTGCTCGTTTAGTATGACATAAAAATATCAAACTAACCATTTCTTGACTGGTTACTTGCGGGGAAATCCGAATAAACTAGATTTTTGTCCTCTATATTATCATCATTATTTTCTTTTGTGTTCCTTGTGGAGCATAGAACCACCACTACAGCTGGTACCCTTGTAGGAAGCCTTCACCAAACAGTCACGTGACTTTCGTAGTGGTCAGTCTATTGTAATTAGTTTTATATGATGATGTTGCCAGCCTCATGTACCACCTTATATTAGTCACCTTGTACGAATTGTCTGAGCATAACGTTCCCTCAAGTACAGGGTAATGAGTTCACTCAAGTACTGGGTAATGAGTTCACTCAAGTACAGGGTAATGAGTTCACTCAAGTACTGGGTAATGAGTACTGTTACTGTAGTTTCTCGAAAGCCAGTGTTAATATTTCTAACAAAGATGTCACAAAACGGTTTGTGCGCTCTCATGTACACACCGGCAGGATTGCATTATATTCCTGTGCGAGTGATATTGTTATTTTCATCTCCCCTATCCCGTACTTGTCAATACAGAACATTCATCCTAATGTCAATGTTTACATTACTTTCACTCTTTAATTAACTTCACTTCGCCGGCCCATCCCTGAGGTACTAATTAGATCACAAAAACGTGACGGTCCCACATTTTATCCCAGGTAAAAGGTTAATTACATTGTTTGCACAAGATGGGCGTAATCCTTTACAATTCTACAGAATAATAGAATTGCATATTGAAGGTGTGGATAAACCACGAAATGTCCAGACCAGACGGCCGAAATGCGCCGAGTCATAGTCTGATAACGATGGTTGAATTACATGGGATAGGCAAGTCAGATAATCCCCCAATCTGGCAGGACGTGTGAGAGACGTAACTTGACCAAGTAATAATCGAATGTTTACCGCCCATTTTTAGAAAAGTAACGTTTGAAATTTTGCACTAGATCAGTCATGCAAAATATTTAATCATAAATTTAAACGTTCAAATAAGATTAACTGATACTTTGAGGTGCGAATAACAATTGCGTCGATTGGGCATTTGTCAAAACAGCCCTGAGAAGCGGGGGCCGAAAACTTGGAATATAATCTTACATTATTTGTCTAGTACTCTGTGAGAATCGCTTACCAAGACGAAAACCAGACTGCAAGAAGTTAGAATCAAGATTCTTATACCGGAACCGGACCATTGTTTGAACAGTTTGGAGGACTTCAGAGCCCAAAATAAACTCTACCATTTAACAAGGACCACTGGAATCTGAGGAATCTAAAACACGGAGTAATAGTGGGAATTCATTGTTAACAAAAAAACACCCCAGAAACGTGTAAGAGGCCTAGTCAAGTGCCTTTATTCCTCTGAGCAAACAGTCTGTGAGCAAAGATAGGATTGGTGGTACCAGTGAGGGTACTTATCTCTGGAACAAAGTGAGGGTAGAAGTGGCCTGACGACGAAATAGACACCAGTATCAGAGGGTCTTAGAGATGCGGGACCAGATTTGCAGTTACACTTTGATCTTACTTGGAACGTGCTGGGCCATTAATCTTGACCAGAGACGCGAGAACTCCAATGATTTTTAGCTTCCGAGGGACTTCTTACATAAAACACCATACCATCACACTATGATTAGTATTGTCTGTTAACGATTATATAATTTTTTTAAACTGTTAAAATTAGTTGATTATTAAATCTGTTATTTGTACATATACAAATTTAACTTCGATTTAATCATTTTGTATGTACTGCATGTTTGTTTCAGTCACTTTAATAAATACACTATACTATACTATGAGCTATACCATACAAATAGAATTCCGCATTGTAAATTAGGGTGGGACCTACAACGAGCTGAAATTAATAATTGCTTAATTCTGCATAACAGGCGGCGGATCAGATATAAATTAACAATTATCTTATGAACACTCCCTTGAGATATAAGCATCTTTATCCCTCTATTTACAACTCTGCCTAGGTGGACACATTTGAAGACCCATGATGATAGGAAACTCTTTACAGAACGATACAACAGGGAGCAATCTGATCATCAGAAGAGGTCCCCCCGTCCGACAAGTATTTCGGCACGATATACTCCTTTCACTCTAAGGGGGGCTGGCCCACTTGGGTCATGACTCCCAAACGTCTCAGCCTCCTGTTGTCTTGTATCGAAAATGAACCCATTTCACTTATGGTAGCAACTTTAATCCACAACTCCGCCAGCCGTGGAGGCAATTGTGAAAGTAACAGAGAGAAGACAAATTATTCCGTTCGTTCCGTCGCACACACTGAGACACCATCGCTGGGCCGACGAGTTTAGCCACTGCGCATTCGCCACTGAAATTCTGACACTGACACCCCTATAATATACACCGCCTGTTGCCCCTCAGTCACAGCCCGTTCACTGGTACACCAAAAACTCAGCGTATTGTGGACTTAGAAAAATTCCTGAGGTTTTCTGTACCGCAGCGTTTATTGTCACGATTTCCATTACCCATTGCGTTGTTTCACAGCCAGCCTGATGCCTTTTCGGCAGTTTCACTAAGCCTCTTCAGTGCCCTTGTTCTCGACTGTCCCCTCAGCCCCAACAGTTTCAATAAATCATACACTGATGCAGCCACAAGCGCTCCTACGCCCACTTCAACAGCCATGATCCTTGCAGAGAACCCATCGTGTCTCAGATCCGCGGCCAGATCCCTTTACTTGGTCGCTTTGAACGAATGTTGCTCGTTGTTATGTCCTGTTTTCGTTGTAACAGTAGGTTCATACTAAATGTTGTAACAGTAGGCCACCATAAATGTTATGGTCGGTTTCCGTGGCAATCATAATGTTGTAGGCCCTGGTTGGCCGCCATAATGTTGACATTCAATCTTGACATCCTAGTGTAGAAGTGTTACAGTAATGGTGCGTGAGTAGACATCAAAGAGTGCGAATGGGTGTGTAAAGGTTCGTGGAAGACAGTCATCTACTGGACAATACACTCTTGCACCACAACGTAGAAAGTCATGGAGCTTGATAATACCTCTGACGTTTTCAACACTTTAATGCAGTACGATTACAAGGGACGCCGACATCAATATAAATACAGTCATTTGGCAAGACTCAGGACATCGTAAGCATGACAATAGTTCAGTACAGTTTGCATCAACAGATCATCAGTAATCTGTGCATATATGATGCTGACCTCAACCTATCTCTATTCCTTCAGCTACAGCAAAATACCCCGCATTGCCAGCGGGTCTTCAAATATACGAGTTTAAACCAACTCTCTTCTGACACCAGCAAGTCAGATACATTTTCTAGTAAACAACAGGCCGCAAGATATGGCGGGCCCCTAAATACAGTGTCATCTATGATTCCTTAGGCAAACAAGGTATAAAGTTCTTCGGGCATTCACAGACCCGATGCATACAATGTCAAAATTATTCATGAGCTCAAAGTCTAGTATTCGCAATGGACTATTTCCCGCCCAGGGAAAAGTCACTAAGCTGGTAACAAATGTTATTCATGATTCTGGCAATAGAGAAAATGATTTGAAGGATAATTTACCTGACATCTCTTCAGAATAAACACCAAAAAACACACTCGCCTCCTAGGTGCTTAGAATACAATATGGGGAAACAATCTTTAGACATCTTGTCACACACAGAGGACTTTCCTTCCCCAGGCATAAAGCCAGATCAAAGACGCCAACACGTCTTGACCGTTTGAAAACCACAGCTCGTCTCTTCAACAAACAATCTTTCTTAATCGCCACAAAAGTCGCGCATGCGTCGTGAGACGCAAGACCCCTGAGTTAGGCTCAGGTGGGGTGATCTGAAACATTCCAAGAAAGGCTGACCACTCGAGCCATATATGGTCAGGTAAAAAGACTTCGGTCCTAAAATTAGACCGCTGGGTTTTAAAGACAAGTGGGGTAACAACTACCTTTGACTTTAACCCAAGTAAAACAATGAGTAACTACCCTTTGATCAAGAATCTAACAAATAACGTCCCCAAACTAAACAACTACATTTAACAGACTATAAACTCAGCGAAACTGTCCGCAACACTCGTCTAATCTGGATTCAAATGTCACGGTCAGTTCAATCAGTATGACCTGAAGCATTGCTGATAAATGAAGCACTATATCCGGCCGTCTTCGCGAATTTCTGATACTCTCTGGATATGACCCTCGTCCAGGTAGGTCTACCGCCATCTCACAGTCGTTTGCACAGTCAAGAAGAGATGTTAAACTGCTACCAGGTTTACTCGGTTTGGTGTGTGCTGCCTTTCCTGAACTCAGAAAGTATGTATTTGCGGTGCTTGGTCTGGGTTTGCTATTCGCCTTCATCCTTGCCTGATCTATTGTCGCAGAAAGCTCATTTAGCACTTTGTTATGGCGCCAAGCGTATCGCCCTTGCCGTAATGACACCTTACACGCTTTGAGAACGTGTTCGAGTGTCTGCCTCCCCTGGCACAGGGGGCACTGCTCATCATCCGACTTTCCCCATTTCACAAGGTTGGTGGCCGACTGCAGCAGGTCATACATTGATCTAACAACGAAGCTGAGCCTAAGAGGTGCCATATGCCATATATCATTCCATGTCAAGGACCTCTGCAGGGCTCCTTCCCATGTAGTCCATTGGCCTTGTTGGACCTACTGCACTGCTTTTTGCAACCTATCATTCTCAGCTCGTATCTCCTGAACTACCATGTCTCTGCGCTCCCTGCTTGATGCCTTGGACCACCAGCGGATGTCTCCATGATAAAATCCCCGTCTATTCGTTTGTGTGTATCCGATTATCTCTCTCAGTTTGAGTGACTCTTGGGCCGCATCATCAGCTTCTTCCACTCTCCACTTCCTTCCCGTTTTCAGTGTGGGCTGAATGGACTTAACCACGTCATCAGCTGACTCGCGTAGCATCATTGTAAGCCTTGCCTTTCCAACTTTGTACTCTTCAACAACTGACTTGAAGGGAAGCAGAAGTTTTGACTTTTTGCAGTACAGTGCTACATCTGACAGACCCCTAGCCACTTTCTCATGAACTTGCTGACCTTCTGCTCTATAGCCTGCACTGTACTTGTGCTTATTTCATATATAAGCAATGGCCACAGCAACTTCGGTATCAACATGAACTGGAGGCACCACAGTTTGAACTTTCCCAGGAGTCTGCTTTGGTCTATGATCTGTCGCCCTCTGTCTGCCATTTCTCTTGTCTTTTGCACTGCCTTCGAGTCTTTTAATGAGGCATCGTACACCCTGCCAAGACTTTATCAGGTTACTCAATGACAGTAGGGATTCTTTGGTTGGAAACCATGAATATGACCTCTGCTATCTTTCCTTTCCTGACTGATAGGATTCTTGACTTCTTGGGTTTGAAGCTCATTCTGTTCCAGCTGACTAGTTCATCCAGGCGTGCTAACATCCTCCGGGCCTTATGTTCATCTGATGTCAGAATTGTCGTGTCATCCATGAATGCTTTGAGCGGTGGCATGTGGCACATTTCACCGAGCTTTGGACCTATAGCCATTCCTTCAGCCGCATTGAGGATTACCTGCATATCCATCACGAATAGTATCGGAGAGATATTACACCCCATCGCAATTCCAACTTCAAGGCCAATCCACTTCGTTGTGTACTCTTTGGTTGAAAATCTGACAGCAAACCCTGCGAAATCAGCTTCAGCAATGCAGCAATACTCAAGTGGAACATGATACAATTCTAGGGTTTGCCTTTCCAAAAACCCCCAACTTGGTGTGGAACGGCATAATAAGCATTCGTAGATCCAACCAGATTTACCTGTTGGTAAGATCTGAAAGGACATTGCATTAGGAAAGCTTCCAGATCCTTGTTTCAAGCACAATCCCACCAGGTTACCCTTTTACCTCCATTCAGACATGGTCGTGTCACAGATCCCCAATTTTAGGCCGGAGTTATGTCGTGAGTCTTTACGCCACACTTGAGCAAGAAACAAACCCTTCCCCATTAGACTAGATCAATTCCATACTAAATAAAAACTAAACAAAACTCACCAACTTTAAAAAAAAAAAAAAAAAAAAAAAACACAACAACAACCAAACTTATAATTAATACCCACCACCCCCAACCAACCCCATCCCACCATATCCCACCCCTACACCCCAAACCACCCCCTACCAACACATATTTCTCACTTTAACATCCCTTCCTTATGATCCACTTATCCATAATCTTCTCCCCCAGGAACAACCCCACCCACACTAAAAAAACCAAATACAACTCCCTATTAACTCAATATCAACCACAATAATCCTTCATATTAACACCTCTATCCATCACACCTATACCCACCACCATCACATAAACTTAATTCTACACTCAATCCCTCACAATCAAATTCAACAAAAAACAAAGGTTATTACCAAACAGTACAAACCATGAGACAGAGACTCCCTTACCATCCTCAGCCTACATATTCACCCATAAAACGCCCCAACCATAATTACTAACCTCCTGTAAACTGACTAAAAACACCTCTGCACCTACCACCCTTCCAAAGAAGGTAAATAACCTAATCCAGATATAGCCACTTTAACTTAAAAATATCACCCAAACATATAAAATATTTGTTTTTTACACCCAAATAATTAAACTCCCTTTCACTTTTACTCCACCAAATTGAAAACCCACCTCCTCCACACCCACACTCATATCTAACAAAACACAAAAAAAACAAATAACCCACCCAAACTCCCAAAAAAAAAACAAAACCAAAACACCCATAATTATTTATTCCACTTGTTCTACCTCTTTCCCTTAGATATATTGTATTGTAGATTATATAAGATTGTGATGGGTTGGGAATGCCATCTGGTGATCGCACGCATGTTTTTGTAAGGTGGTTATGTCTGATTTCTACTAACTATAAAATTACGATGCTCTGTTATGCATTACTTCATCTCACTTTTATCGACATTACCTTCCAGTTCACAAGCACCGTTGGTATGTTAAGATACTTTAGTGTGACAAGCTTTTGCCCTATGCCTCACACATCACACCTCCCCATTGTTTGTTGTGGTTTGTGATGGGGGGGGGGGGGGGGGGGGGGGGGTGGGGGGGGAGAGAGTTTTTGTTGATTTTGTTTGGTTTGTTCGTTTGGGTTAATGGGTTTTGGTTAAGCTGTGGATATGGGGTCGGGGTTGTGGTTGGTTGTGCTACGACATCAATAGTTATTTGTGGTGGTTTGTTGGGGTTGGACATTCTCATTATGGGGGGTGGGCATCCGGCCGCAACTAACCCCATGATGGTGGTATCACATGGGTCATAGGTTTTGGTGTGTTGACGTCTCCATTGGTGTTTGGTTATTTCCACCTATCATTGTATGTATGTGGTGGGTTGTGTTTGGGTGTTGTGTGTTTTGTGCTGTCCTCACTTTCATTTGGTGTTTAGAGGGCCAGAGGGTTGTGGGTTGGTAGTTTGTTGTTTGGGTTTTAGGTGTTGTGGTTGGTTTTTTTGTGGGGGACCCGCCTCGCAACCCTCCACAGGATTACCATTGACACTCCTGCTCCATTCCCACCGACTTACGCATACACATTTTTTACATGCCAAACTGTTACTAAACTATTCGTTCTCCCCCATCTAGTATGAACTCAAATCAATCCCCACCCCAGGTTTGTACCAGTGTAACCCAGTTACACCAATTATCATACATTGCACTGAAGTAATCATAAAAAATAGTAGTAATTACCCCACGAAAACAAATAAAAAATAAAGCAAAAGATACCCATAAACTCGCGCCGATTAATCTATACGTCAATTCATATTCCACCCTAAGATTAACAATTGCTCTCACCCAAAAATCGCAGTTATAATAAATAGATCAAAATTATTAAAAAAAAATAAAAAACATAAAATTATAATCAGACACGAGTATGACTACATCTTTGCGTATCGCTAAAAGTGTCCACATTTAACCCAGACAACCATACATCAGGAGTACCTACGTAGCAAATATCGGTTCAATGTTAATCTATGACCCTGATGCCAATACAGACATGCGATCCTCTCACGATTATAAATTTAAGAACTTAACAAAAATAGCCGCATTGTAGTGTAAAACGCACCAAATCGACCGGCCCACAACACGCTCACTTCTCGGCGATTATCACCTAGTATTTTAACAGCATTTCTATGTTCTTACCGTAGCCATGCTATCCCCACGTCCCATAGAGTAATCCACCCCCTCGTCATATACCTCTCCTACAATTAAAGAGATGTTATCCCAACAATGCTGCCGGGCTCCCTAACTAGAGGAGCTTTTTTACTTGCAAAAACACTCGTGGCTACACCTATCAGGCACTACTATAGCCGTGACCCTAAATTATAAAAAGCAAACAAACCGGACTTAGTCCCTAGTTCTATCGCGACAAACATTGAGTAACTAAATAAATAAATAAATTTCCCCCAATAAAACTACTCAAACCCTCACGAGATATATACCACGAATTTAAAACCTCCACATGTCGTTCATTCAGCATAAAAAATCGGACCAACATAGCCCGCAGGAACTACTGTTGCCGACCCCCCGCCTCTCGTCTTCGCCCCACATAAACTCCGTCGACGCTCAAGCACTAGTCCTGCTTTACCAGATTCCCATCGCTCCCACCTGCTCCCCATCGAACCTACCCTATCCTGTCAAAGTCATAACGGAACAGACGCCCATCTAATAACCCATCTCTCATCTATACCTGTATTACTATCCATTACCTCCCACCATCTCAAAATAAAATCACGACTACTTGTCCTCCTGTACTGTCCACACAGACCTCCACGAACACATTGTTACCCAAACCCGTCTCCATTCGCTATACGGTCAAAGAACCTATACATCGTAGAGCAGACCTCAAATAAATAAGCATACGAACTAAAATAAAGCCTCTCAGCATACGGCCATCCTACATAGAAGACACCGCACAACCTTAAGAAGATGATCATTATAGACCCAAACAATCTACTACAACTGCTCTGTAAAACACCACTACACCTGCCCTGCCTGGAATTCTAACAAGCGCATTATAAACAATCAGCTACACTCTACTCGCCCCTAACTTCCCTACTGTGATTATCTCCAGCTATGAACAATAACAATCTAATAACGCCCCGCCTAACCAGACTAACAAGAATTGCGACCATGAACCAGGCCCTTGTAATTAAAATCAATCACCCGCACGCAGACTTTACATATCACCGCCACTGCAGCCTTGTCACCACACGTTCCGTCCGAACATCCACAGAAGCCGCACCCACGTAGCTGCCGAGAACGTTTTTTAGACCATAAAATAAACGTAACCTACCGCCACCAACATAACGTGATTCTATACAATGCAACAAAAAACAAACCTCAAAACAACCCCCGTAGCAGTGAATGCCCACCCCATACACATTATCACACCAATTAACTGTTCTTAACAAGATCAAGAAATCAACCAAGTTCTCAAACAAAACGAATTATGTTCCGTCTAAACCCCTCCTACTCCTCTAAAATAAACGACCTACGCACAGTGACATTTAACTTTCAGATACAGATGCTCGTGCAATAATAGATAGTATTGCAAGGTACTTTTACTGACAAACAGGCCACCTCTAACCGTCTTAGACTATACTGCCGCTCCTCGTTCTACGCGATTTGTATAAAACGTACACAACCGCTATCACTCGAACTCGATACAGTCCTAGTATCACCAAAACACAGGAACAAACTGATGCTAAAAAAATATTCAAAGCTTCTTTAATCATTGCTAAGAGACGACGCGGCCCGAATTGCGTATAACTTACTAGACGCTTCAACCGACAACCAATTCCCAAAGGTTGGGCAAACCATAAGAAAAATCACCTCATCAACATAAATCATCAACGCCTTAAACCTATGTAAATCCTCCCTGGGCAAGCCAGCATAACACAAACCCCGAACCTTCCCGCGACAAAGCTTTTGAAAAAAATGTTACCTTTTCCCGTCTCCCCTAACAACCAAGATAGTATTTATAGCCCGACCAATCGTGGTTAGGCTTTCATTTGTTGCGCTCCAATCAATTTGGAGTTTACATGGTAGGCTATTTCTGTAACGTAAATTTTTTTCAAACACGTTAAATAAAAATCTTATGAGCAGAAATGATTTTATGCTGTCAGGCACCCCCAATATTTTATTTTGGGTATAATTTATTAATTCCTGGACTATTTGCGTAACGTTTTACATATTATTTGTCAGCAAGCCCTAAGGAAATATGCAATTTCTTCTACCTCCTGTTTCGAAGATGTGCTGTCTGGGTACTGTTATGTGTTCAAACGTAAACCCATCTATTGTTATCTTTTCTAATAAGAGTCTGTTATGATTTATAAACCTAACTCTGGGAAAGGGTAGTTTATTTTATCACTGTCCGTCTGAAAAAGTTAGTGCTTGTAGACTTACACGCGTGATGCCAGCATTTGTATATCGCGCGTCGCGTGTTGCATGCGTTCCTGATTTTCAGCCCTCCCCTCTCGCTATCCTTTTGTCCATCTGTTCGTTCGTTTTGGTAACGTAATGTAATTAATGTTAGGATTAATTTAGGTCATTACGCAGTACGTCTCAATGCTTTTCCAAGAAATACAGCACACGTTTCATTGAAGAAAGCGGGTAATAATACAGTAAGCTTTTATATCAACGTGAAAGCGTTACAATTTGCAGACGAAGCAGAAAACAAGGGGGATTTCGAGTACATTCCTTGTGACAGCACTGTCATTTTACCATTGCTCTTCTCTTTATTAATTTTATTTGTTAGGCTTCATATTTACCTAATAATTTATATATATGTGGATTAGAATATTTCATGACACCTCCCCTCTTAAAACAGACATTATATGTCAGTCCTTTATTCTATATACACATATAGAAATTTATTATTATTTCTGGGGTTTACGGTGATTCTCATCACACGGATGGCGGCTTAAAAAATCAGCTCCCAAATTGGTTTTTCCAGATATATACTCAATGCTAAAATTATATGGAGCCAGAAGCAAAGACCATCGGAGTAACCTAGAGTTCTCATGCTTAGCCTGTGCTAAAAACGATAAAGGTTTGTGGTCTGTTTGCAACTTAAATGCCTTCCCATATAGATAAATATTGAATTTCTTTATTGCCCATATTACTGCAAGACATTCTTTTTCGCTAGTTGAGTAGTTGATTTCAGCTTTATTCAACTTTCTGCTAGCATATGCCACTGGGCTTAATTCCCCATCCAATGCATCTGATTTCTGTAGTAGAGTTGCACCTAGCCCAATATTACTTGCATCCGTCCTTACTATGAATTCTTGACTTAAGTCAGGTAATTTCAAAATGGGTTTACTTGTGAGCTTTTCCTTCAATTCTTGGTAAGTCATTTCACATTGTGGTGTCCATGTAATGCGATCTGGAAGTCCTTTACGTGTCAATTCCGTTAAAGGTGCACATATGGAATTAAAGTTTTTGATATACTTCTGGTAGAAACCACATAATGAGACAAAGGATCTCACGTCCTTCTTGGTTTGTGGTCTCGGGGCTTTCTGTAGTTTCTCTAAATTCTTTGGGTCAGGGGTCATGTTTCCCTGATAAACTGTGTGTCCCAAAAATTCCAATTCTTTACATCCAACGCAACATTTGGTTGGTCGGGCTGTTAAATTTGCCTCCCTAAGTCGATCAAACAGCATGTTCAGAGAGTCAATGTGTTCCTCAAATGTTTCTGTTGCTATAAGGATATCATCCATAAAATTTGTTATACAGGGATTATTCAGAGGATCCAATAATTTTCTCATCATTCTAGAGAAGACACTAGGCGCATTCTTCAATCCAAATGGCAATCTATTAAACTCATAGTGTCCTTCTGAGGTACTAAAAGCTAGGTATGGTCTAACCTCAGGTTTTACTGGAATCTGATAGTATCCTTTACTCAGATCCACTTTTGAGAAATATTTAGCTTTATTTAGCCTGGCAAACAGCTGATTTGTATCCGGCAATGGATCCACCTGTCCTTCTGTAATAGCATTCAGTCTCCTGTAATCTATACAGAGTCTATGTTCTCCAGAGGGCTTCCTTAAAAGTACAACACCGTCAAAGCTTTTTCCTTAGCAAACGGAATCGAATATGGTTTCATACAGACAGGTGTGGAGTCTATGAGTTTCATATCATATTCCAATAGGTTTGTATGCCCTGGTCGGTCTGTTAACACCTCTGCATGATTATTTAGAACCTGTTGCACTCTCTCTTTCTGAGTTTTCGTTAAATGTGTACTGATTTTCACCTGTGCTGCTGTCTCACAGGGGTGTAATGGATATTCAAATGATGAAAGTGGTTCCTTTTTCATCTCCATGGCGATGGACAAGGTCAACAAGTGTGTCTCTTCCTGATGTTCTCTTTCCAAATATTTCTTCAGGAGATTCACATGATAGATTTTTTCTTTCCCCTTCTTATCTATCTTATAATTTGTTCTAGACACCTTCTCTAGAACTGTATATGGACCCTGCCATCCAATTTGTAACTTATTCTGACTCCCGGGCAAAAGAAGCAGTACTTTCTCTCCCACAGCCAAATTTCTGTCTTTCGCCTTCCTGTTATAATAGGCAGCATGTTTCTTCCTGGCTTGTTTCAAATTTTCATTGGCAAGTTTCCAGCCAGTTTTTAACCGAGTGGTCAGCTCATTCACATATTGGTATGAAGATGTAATGTTTTCCTCTGCCTTTTCATCAGTCCACGTTCTTAACAAAGCTACATGTGGACCTTTAATTGTGTGGACCTATTTGTCCATGCACCGGTATGGTCTCTTCCACTCGAAGCTTTATAGTGATGATTTTTCCTCCCAGAATTATCATTCACAAAACGACCGCTACCAATTTTTCTTTTGGGGCTGTCTCCCCTCTTAAAATTCTTGATGAGAGATTTCCTCTCTACATCTTCTTCCTCCAGTTTGTTTAAGTCCGATTGAGGGATTGTCGGCTTATCCTGGGGTAAGACATCTTTTTGCACTCTCCGCATAGTGGCCATGTAAAACAGTTAAGTGAAGCTTGTCCGTGAAAAGGGGCTTCCCATTCCATTTGGTCCACTTTATCAAATTTATTTTTCCTTTTATTGTTAGGCCTAATTTTGCCTCGTGGCGTGTCCAGGTCCTGATCCATGTTCCCACTTGTGGGTGTTCCCTCATGTGCTATGCTACACCTTTCTACAAAATTCTCAATGTCCCATCTTGCTTTGGGCCAATAATAATTGTGAGCCACCTTTTGAATGATGGTACCTATTTTCTCATGGTCCCCATCTGGTTTCACATGTAGGCTCCTTATTAAGTCTGTCCTGTATCTTTTTGGAAGAACCAGCTGTCCGTGACCATGGGATCTAGTTCCAGTCTTCCTATACATCAACTTGTTTTTCATGTAAAAATCTCCCTTGCCTGGAGTTGTATGACAAGTTGACAATTTTCTGAAACAAGGCTTGAGTGTTTTATCCCCAGCCTGTGCCTTCCTCATCTCTTCTGGAGTGGTATCTAACATAATATCCTCCTCCTGTCTTGAGGTCGACCTGACCTGAAGGGTTTGCCATCCATTTCTCCAAGTATGTCTCGATTCGTGCAGAGAACTGGTGATAGGTTTCACCTGACAGTAGTTTAGCATTCCTAAATTTTTTCCTGTAAAACTCTGCATTCTTTTCATACCTTAACAAAAGAGCCTGCTTTAGCATGTCATAATTTTCCTGATCACCTCTGCTCATTTTTGCAAAAACTTCATAAGCTGCCCCACGAAGTCCCTGAGATAACTTTAAGCTACACCTTTCTCTCTCTAACCCATACGTGGTAGCTAATAGTTCGTACCTATTTATATAGCTCTCAATATCATCGTCTTTCTCAACAAAATGATCTAAATGAAAGTTCATAGCTGAGATTGAGGCTCCTTGAGTAACCGTAGCATCAGAGGCAAAGGGACTGGCACCATTTTCAGGAGCATGGCCTTGAAACTCAAACTCCCTTAGTCGTAACTCATGTTCCCTTTGTAATCTTTTATCTTCTGCTTCCCTTTCTGCAGCTAATTTCCTCTCTTCCCTTTCTGCAGCTAATTTCTTCTCTTCCCTTTCTGCAGCCAATTTCTTCTCTTCCCTTTCTGCAGCCAATTTCTTCTCTTCCCTTTCTGCAGCCAATCGTTTGTCTTCTCTTTCTGCCTCCAATTTCTTAGCCTCTTTGTCAGCCTCAATCTGCAACCTCTTAGTCTCAGCCTCAGCTTCAAATTGTAACTTCTTAATTTCCCTGTCAGCCTCTAACTTTCTTTCGGCTTCAAACCTTCTTTCTTCGCGTTCAATAAATTTGTCACATTCCGTAGTAACATAGGCAACCATAACTTGCCCATCTAATCCTAACTCTTTTGCAGTCTGAACCGCAGCAGATCGAAATTTGGCCAGGTCCGCCATTGTCTATTATGTAAATTTATACAATGTCTAACCAACAATTCAATCTCTAATGGACAACACAGGCACCGTGAGCTCAACCTTATTTAATTCCACCCCAGGATACCTTTTAATTCTTATATTCCCTGAAGTGAATTACCCCCAATATTTTTAATAGTTAAAGATTCAAAATCCCAAGAGCGAGACCCCAATATATGTGGTGAAGTGGGATGTTATAAATACTTATAGGGAACTTAGTGTACTGACTGAGATCAGCTGTGAAGGTATCTATATCTATTAAGAGTAGTGTATTATAGATAACCTTACTTGCTACCACATATCTATATATCTCAGTCAGAATTATTCTGGAATAGTGTGATGCTACGTTATGTGTCTAGGGTATGTGTATGGTGAAGTGTAAGTCACAACAACAGACAGATAAACAATTTAATTTAATCCACTACTCTTAACAACACTGTGACACTCACATACATATAACACTCTATGAGAATATCTTAAAGAAGTCACTAGTAACGTTTCAAATAACAATATGTATTCATTACTGGCATGAATGAATATGTGTCCTGATTCAACTACAAGGGAACCAGGAATCACAATCAATTTAAATTACAAGTTATGTACAGAATGTATTTAATATGAATATTGTAGTGACATATATTATTACAAATGTTCTATGTGTGTCAGTTGTGTAGTAGTAAAATGAGGTAATACTGGTTTTGTTTTGTTCAAGCTCTGTTGGTATTTGTCATCATGACTTCAATAGTTTGTCTTTAGGGACTATTATTGGAGATGTTCACAGTTCCTGATTTTAAGACAAGTAAATTCCCCTCTGAATGGTATTTTTTATAAAGTTATTTCAAGATGAGGGGACATAATGTTGAGCTCAGCTGGCCAACTCTGCTTATCTTGAGTGATGGCGGCAGGAAAGGACTCCTCTGCTCGAATTCTCCTCTGGGCTCAGGAGACACCTCACTGATAGCTAAAAGGACCAAGGAGTATGCTGTCCGACTCTGGATTCAGCAAATCTCTGACCAGATGCTGCTCAGTACCATCAAGACCACTGTCCCTGAAATCAAGAAGGATGTACCTTCTACTTCATAACTAATTTATATTCTCTTTTACACTGATCACAATACAGCACAAACATTGCGTTCAGAGCGTTAGGCCAACAGTCAGCTTCATTTGAAATACTTTATTCCAGTATTACCCTTCTTAATGGTTACTACGCCTCTGCACTTCCAGCATTATTTCTTTCTAGTCAATCATCCAGGTGTCAGTGTACTGTTTGGCCATTCCATGCCGTTTTACTTCTCTCCGACACCCTCCGTTCAGGCTGGAGCATTTTAGGCTTTACCTCACGTTTGCCACTGAACTACACATATATATACAGGCATAAATCAACAATTCACATTCAATTTTCATTAAAAGATATTAAATGGTTCAAGCTTACCACAATTCATACGAATAACACAGATACGTTGATTAGCAATGAATTCTGGCACAAACTGGCACAAATTTCCTTCTGCTTATGTTCCAGGCTTTTATTTTACACAAATATGAGCTGGCTTCAACGCACTGATGCTTTATCAAGCTTCTTTAAACAAGTGGTCTCGAACTAACGCTCCCAAGTGTGTATATCAGCGAGACTGGCCAATGAGCCACGTTTCGACAAGTGTTTGAAAAAATGTTACCTTTTCCCGTCTCCCCTAACAACCAAGATAGTATTTATAGCCCGACCAATCGTGGTTAGGCTTTCATTTGTTGCGCTCCAATCAATTTGAAGTTTACATGGTAGGCTATTTCTGTAACGTACATTTTTTTCAAACACGTTAAAAAAAAATCTTATGAGCAGAAATGATTTTATGCTGTCAGGCACCCCCAATATTTTATTTTGGGTATAATTTATTAATTCCTGGACTATTTGCGTAACGTTTTACATATTATTTGTCAGCAAGCCCTAAGGAACCCAAAAATACTAATTTAAAGGAGCTACGTGGCTGCGTTCAAGATATGCAATTTCTACCTCCTGTTTCGAAGATATGCTGTCTGGGTACTGTTATGTGTTCAAACGTAAACCCATCTATTGTTATCTTTTCTAATAAGAGTCTGTTATGATTTATAAACCTAACTCTGGGAAAGGGTAGTGTATTTTATCACTGTCCGTCTGAAAAAGTTAGTGCTTGTAGACTTACACGCGTGATGCCAGCATTTGTATATCGCGCGTCGCGTGTTGCATGCGTTCCTGATTTTCAGCCCTCCCCTCTCGCTATCCTTTTGTCCATCTGTTCGTTCGTTTTGGTAACGTAATGTAATTAATGTTAGGATTAATTTAGGTCATTACGCTGTACGTCTCAATGCTTTTCCAAGAAATACAGCACACGTTTCATTGAAGAAAGCGGGTAATAATACAGTAAGCTTTTATATCAACGTGAAAGCGTTATAATTTGCAGACGAAGCAGAAAACAAGGGGGATTTCGAGTACATTCCTTGTGACAGCACTGTCATTTTACCATTGCTCTTCTCTTTATTAATTTTATTTGTTAGGCTTCATATTTACCTAATAATTTATATATGTGGATTAGAATATTTCATGACAGACTCCTGGCTGCGTTCTTCTAACGTCTTATCCGTCGAGACAGAGCGCTGTTGATCTCCCCCATATGACCTCCCACACCCCTTTTTCGTTCGGTGGATTTTCATTCCTCTCTGAGTAGAGAATTTCCTACCACAGGCACATGGAAATTTCAGCCGTTGTTCAGAGCTCAAAGTCCGTGTAACGGGTCTGGTCGATTCCAATGAGGCACCTGTGGATTCACCATTCTACCCCCCTTTCGGTGAATCCTGGGGGCATCTATCATTTTTGGGTCCTGTAGCAGTTGAATACAGCTTACGGGGTGCTAACCCGGTAGCCGGTTTCTAGTCTTTCCCAGTGTCATCTGTCTTTCCAGAAGTCAATCGGTCTTTTCCCGATCGTCACTGGTTTGACCATGTAACTATGATCTTTACAGAGCGATACAACAGGAAGCAATCTGATCATCAGAAGGAGTCCCCACGTCCGACAAGTGTTTCGGCCTGATATACTCCTTTACACTCTAAAAGGGGGGGGGGCGGGGGGCGGGCCCATATTAGATACTCTTGAGTTTTGGCCACTGTTGGACCACTACTGCAAAGCAGGGGAGGCAATTCCGTGACAAATGTCAACAATGCACCATGAAAATAATGAAGAGAAAGGTATACATGTTCTTTAAGAGAGTGTTGAATGTACGTGTCACAGTGTTTAGTGTGCCGTTTCCTTATTTTCCAAAAAACGTGGCGCGATTGTTTCACTGGTTACAAATTTTCATTACGAAAATTAGTACTGTGGGCATATTTATCTTTTGGGTGTCCAAGATGCCATAATGTGGATTATATTCTACTTCATATAGTGGAGAATTTATTTAACTATGTGATGATGGGCAGAAGAAGTGGAACGAATAAACAGAAAAAAACGTCACAAACAGGTTAATTAATGTGACATTAATGAAGCACTATTTGGTCCATTACAACAATTTTTAGTATAAGAAATTTTCTTGTTTGTGTTTATAAGAATACATTCAAACGAATTAGTTATACCCCTTGATTCTTTGTCTAGTCAACCAACAGTTTTATTCTTGGTACAGTTTCTGACTCCAATTTTTTTTTCTTCTTTCTTGCTTCGGATTAGATTAAGAACTGGTCGTTCTCTCTTCATTCCACAACTTTGTTTATCAATAACACTACTATTTTAGGAATATTTCATTTAGATTATATACAGTGTGGCCCAAAAGTCTGGATTCATAGAGAATTCGGCAGCTACTTCTCTTTGTGAGGATCCCTGTCTTATGTACATGAGAACAATCTTTGTGCGTTCATCTGCTGCTAATGTCGAATCAATATTGGGACTGACAAAAATGATTGTGTAAGTTAGAAGAGAGAAATAATTTATATGAGGAAAATTACCTACATTTCCAAACGTTTGGTTTGCTTTGTAGCTATTTAGCAAATACCCTGCTTAACTCTGTGAGATGCTTGGCGTATCCCCATGTGGTAGGCGTACCCAAGGCTGGGAACCCCTACTCTACATGGACTTAAAATCCCATCTTTCCGGTACGTAAGTCTATGCTATTAATTATGACGTAGATTTATTATATTAAAAAAGACTTTCTGGAGTGGAGTATGCGGAGCTAGGTAGACCATTCCTCCAGTTCCAGAGAAGCAAATAATCTGCATGTATGCAGCGCTGTCATCGTAATGAATATGGGTTACTTTATAAATCATTTAAGTCGAGAATCAATGAATCCAAGTTGGAACAACACAGTATCTTAGAAGCAATGAATGTAGTAGCTGGCCGGTCAAACATCTCTTAGTGTTTGGAGAACCAACCAGTAAATTACGAAAGTCACTAAATAAAGTTGTCGTACATCCAAAAACAAAAACTTCATTACAAATGTGTTTTTCTGTAACAATGTGTCTCTTCCTTTGTCATATTTATGACTGTGAGTATGTATAATAGCGCTGGTCGTAGACCCACTTTCTGGGATGTTTTGTAATACAGTTTGTTCAGACCGGAGTGGAACAGTCCTAGTTACGATGGTTTGGCCACGTCTGCAGAATTGGAGAAGAACGTCTGCCACGACACATATGGGAAACCAACAGCAAAGGATCCAGATCTCCAGGAGGACCCAGAATTCGCTGGGAGGACACCATTGAGTGGGGGGTTGGGGGCGGGGGTTATGACATTATTAGTACTGAGTGGATCGGAAAAAAAAAATCCATGAAAAATATTTCTTGTACTGAGAACCAAACCTCATAGCCTCTCCGGCTACCAGGGTAGAACAGAAACCAATAAAGTAAGAAAATGTGTGTAGAGTAAAGGAGGCTCCAGGGGGATGTCTGTAGCGGGAATGTTATGTTTAGAGTCATGCACTGATCATCACTGAAGAAAGTCTTCTTCAGTTACCTCTGCATCATCGAATGAACCTGTCATATTGACATTGAGTGGGAGTGTCAAGTAACGCGAATGGTGTAGTAGTTCGGTGTAACAGACCACTTGATAATACCTCTCACACACTCTCATGTAATGCAATGACGACTTGAACTGCCGCTGACATTTCAATAGTTTAATGAAGGCACGCACACTTGACAGCACGGATACAGTCATGGGAACATGTTGACGTACATTCATTGGTTATTTGAATCGTGGATGATACATTCATGTAGTAGTGAAATAACATTCAACATAAGGTAGCATTCACTGTTCTGGTACCTAATCTGGTACCTTTGTTACTTTCACAATTGCCCCCACGGCTGGAGGAGTTGTGGATTTTAAAGGTGCTACCAAAGTGAAATGGGTTCATTTTCGATACAAGACAACAGGAGGCTGAGACACTTGAGAGTCATGACCCAAGTGGGCCCACCCCCCTTAGACTGTAAAGGAGAGTATACAGGGCTAAAACACTTGTTCGACGGGGGACTACTTCTGATGATCAGATTGCCTCCTGTTTAATACAGTATCGCTCAAGGGATTGATGAAAAACGCGATTCAGCGTTGAGCGATAAATTTACACCATATGAAAAATTATTGTGGTCACATTATCATTAAAAGTAGCAGAGCATATGGGTTTTCACTTCATCATCATGTGCATCAAGTAAAATATTGTTTCAATATTTATTAATAACAGCAAATAACAACATTCACAAATAGTATGTAACAGTTTATTCTTAAAGTCGGCATAACACAATACTTTTTGTTTTATATATTTTTGCGTTTAACCAGATGCAATTAAAACTAAACGAGAATCTTTTGTTTATTTAGCATGTGTGTAATAGTTAAATTATTTCCCTTGAATTAAAAATGTAACCCTCTATTGGGCCTTGTTGCCATTTGGCAACATACCGTTTAAAGTCATCTATTTCACTATCCGGCGTTCAAATTAATAATTTTTTTGTTTTATTGTGTTCTAGAAACATTCCCAATTTTAAATTACCGGGTAACTCATTTGTCGGAGAAATACTTTTTTTTTTTCACGCACTCTTTTGTCAAGGCATGGTAGCTGGTTTGCAAGATCGAATTGAGAGGTGAGTTTACTTCACATTATTTTTTAAAATTCCTTATGAAAACGGTGTATAAAAAATATGTTGAGTAACTTAAACCACTTATCTTTGTAACAAATGCTTTAATAGTTATAAATAAATAAAATAAGTTACTCTTATTTTACATTTTAGGTATGTTGCCATTTGGCAACAAAAGTCGATTAAGGAATAAAAACCACTTCATGTTGCCAATTGGCAACAGTTGCTTTTTACCTAATAAATGATATTTAATGTTGTATTTCTCTGTAATCAACAACATTAGTATTTTATTCTCATTATAATTGATTAAACTTCATCATTTAAAAAAAAGTTGTTATTTGGAATTTTATGTATCCTAAAAAGGTCATTATAAATGGTAGAATTAACAGTAGAAATTAATAATATTATTGGAATGAATAAAACATATTTACTTGATCTAGGCGTGACTGTTGTAATTAAACGACACATGATAACCACTAAAATTGCCAGTAATCACAAAAACATAATGTATCATCAGATGAGATTAAACAATTTTGTGATGAAAAACTTTTGAATTACAAAATGTATATGTTGTCATTTTTTTTTAATTTTTTTTTACAGTTAAACACAATGGATCCTCAAAAGTTTTACAGCCAAAAGACTACAATCTATAGACCAATACCTGAGGCTTCTAGCGATAGTGAGCTGTCAGACAGTGAGGCTGAAGACATCCTGGATAACACGTGGCAACCCGGCCCTTCCTCGGACACAACCGATTCAGGTTTGTTGAATTTAATTGATGTTTTTTTTTTTTAATGTGGCCACTTTATTTCAGACTGCAGTTGTAGCCTTGTCCATCAGTGTACAACCTATGTACAGTTTCAGCCTAGTCCATCAGGTACTAAATATCGGCTGACGGAGACTTACTTGTGGAACGCTTTATACCATAATGTGGATTAGAATAATTTTTATCATTATTACTATTATCAGAATAATAACATGTACACCAGTATACCAATAAATGATTGTTTATGTTGCCAGATAATTAATATCTTTGTTTTCTTTTTTTTCAGAATCATCTGCATCAGAGCTGGAGGACACAGATGTAACCTTTGATCGTCGTCGGATGCTATGGAGACACCGTGAAGCCTCAGATGTATCTTCTGAAGCTCCGCCCTTCTCTGGTGATTCGGCACACGTATCAGTTACCTCAGAACCAATAGAATACTTCCGCAGATTCATTGATGATGATACAATGGCACATATGGTCACTGAATCAAACAAGTACAGCATCCAGAAAAACATCATGAAGCCTCTCAGATTGAGCCAGCCAGAACTGGAACAGTTTTTTGGAATTGCGTTTATGATGAGTATTGTTAGAATGCCCAGTTGTAAATTGTACTGGGACTCTACAACGCGCTATGGACTTGTTGCTGATACTATGACGAACAAGAGGTTTAAAGAAATCAAAAGTAACATTCACTGCAATGACAACAACAAGCAGCAAGACAATGAAGGCGACAAATTGCTCTGAAAGTGAAATTCAATTCAATCAAACCAGCAGAAAGGCTGAGCATTGATGAGCAAGTTATCCTATTCAAAGGTCAATCATCTCTGCGTCAGTACAACCCAAAGAAACCCAAAAAGTGGGGCTATAAAGTCTTCGTTTGTTCAAGCATTTCTGGTTTGATTCATGATTTTGAAATTTACACTGGAAAAATTGACGTGTGTCCTGGCCAACCTGATTTAGGAGCATCAGCTAATATCGTGCTGAGACTTCTTCAACGTATCCCTAAAAATGTGTGGCATAAAGTATATTTTGACAACTGGTTTAATTCGCCAGCATTGCAGGCATGCCTCTGGAAACAAGGCATTGCATGTCTTGGCACTGTCCGCGCAAACCGGCTGAAAGGGTGTAATCTGTGTTCCGATAAGGAACTGAAAACGAAAGGAAGAGGGTCATCTGTTGTTTGTACTGCAGCAACAAACGGAGCCACATTGAAAGCTATCAAATGGTATGACAATAAAGCAGTCACACTGCTAAGCACCTATGCAGCAGTTGAACCAGAATGTGTAGTCAGAAGATGGGACAGAAAAGCCAAGAAGGAAATACACATTTCTTGCCCTGCAGCTGTGAAAGAATATAACATGTTCATGGGAGGGGTAGATTTGCTGGACTCCTTGCTGGCACTCTATCGTATACCTATTAGATCCAAGAAATGGTACCACAGAATATTGTTTCATTTCCTGGATGTTTCTGTGGTGCAAGCTTGGCTAACTTATTGTTCAGATGTGTGTAAGGATGGTATGGAAAAAAAGGACAGACTACCATTAGTTGATTTCAAGTTGCAGATTGCTTTGTGTGTCTCCTAAAAGCAGGAAAAAGTGAAAATAATAAAAGGGGAAGGCCATCAGGAAGCACTGAGACACAGCTGGTGGCTAAAAAGAAGAGAGGGCAAACAGCAAATGTACCTCCTTTTCATGTCAGAACTGACAATGTTGGCCACAGCCCCAATTCCGTCACCAACAAAGGGAGATGCAAACTTCCTGGATGCAAGGGGTACTCCAGAACTGTCTGTGAGAAGTGTAACCTACACTTGTGCCTCAATAAACATTCAAACTGTTTCAAAGTATTTCATGAAACATGAGTGTGGAGCTGTGATTGAGTCACGAGACAGAAGATTTTTTTTTTTTCAGTAACTATATGTTTCATTGTATGTGTGGCATTTTCTGTATAAATTACACTTAACTTCATGAAGTTTCACAAATTTTGTTGTCTGCTATTTACTGTTTAAATATTAAATGTAGGTAGGGAGTAAAAAAAGGTGAAATAGATGTTGTTAGACATAAAAACATAGTTAAAAGATATATGTTGCCAAATGGCAACAATAAATGTTCCCAACCTTAATGGTGATTTGTTGCCAATTGGCAACATACCCATAAAACACTAACTAAACATTTTTTTGCCCAAAATTAACCTTCACACCACTTTTCAGACATGGGACAGCCACAAAAACCACTCCAAGAATTTTTTTTCCAACTATTTCATAAATGGCCCAATAGAGGGTTAAGAAACAAACGAATAAGTTACCTCCCCTAACATTAAAATGTTGACACGTAAAGAAATATATGTATATTTACAGTATATTCATCATCTCAGCCCGTAACCCGTCATGGGTCGTAGGGGTGCCATGGTGGAAGCATCAGCAGACAGGGTCCTCCACTGCTCTCTATCCTCAGCAATGCGTACAAGTGTGGAAAAACCGTGTCCTGCCCATTCTTTGATGTTATCAGCCCAGGATTTTCTCTGCCTTCCTCTTCTCCGTTTACCTTCGACTGTTCCCTGAAGGATCGTTTTCGAAAGGGAGTCATGACGAGTTACATGCCCAAACCAGGCAAGCTTTCGACGTTTCACTGTTGACAAAAGTGGTTCTTGGTGGCCTGCATAGGTGTTTATCTTCTCTCTAACATAGACATTTGTTTTGTGCTCTTTATAGCAAATGCGCAAAATTCTTCTATAACATTTATGCTCGAAAGCCTGAATCCTTCGCTCCGTATCTGCAGTGAGTGTCCAGCTCTCACACCCATACAAGAGAATAGATAATACAAGTGATTTGTATAATTTGATCTTCACAGGAAAACTGATGTTACTTTTCCAGATCACATTCAACCTTGTCATGGCAGCTGAGGCCATCTCAAGTCTTGTCTTGATTTCTTTAATTGATCTTCCATCACTGCATATAGTGGACCCGAGATATTTAAAGGTGTTAACTTCTTCTAACGTTTGCCCATTTAACGTAATGTTGGTCGGAACATGTTTCTTATGGCTATTCACCAATATCTTGCTTTTTTTCTATATTAATTTCCATCCCATACGTTCTTGTTACTTTCTCCAGTCTAGAGGTAAGGTCTTGAAGTTCTGATTCTGATCCAGCTATCAGATCAATATCATCAGCAAAACGTAGGTTGCACAGAGGTCGGCCTCCAATCGATATGGTTGACTTATAATCGTAGAGAGCCTCTTGCATAATATGTTCTAGATAAATATTAAAGAGCAATGGGGACAGGATACATCCCTGCCGAACTCCTACAGTTGTTTTGAAAAATTCTCCAATGTCGTTGCTTGCAAAAACAGCACTGCTTGCGTCCTTGTATAGTGCTTCAATGATATCTATGATGTTGGTATCAAAATTGAATTTTTTCATTACTTGCCATAAGCCTTCATGCCAGACTCGATCGAAGGCTTTTGTGAAATCGATGAAGTTATGGTATAAATCGTGTTGATGTTGGAGATGTTTTTCGATAAGTAATCTAATATTGAAGATTTGTTCTGAGGTACTTCTTTTTTGGTCTAAAGCCAGCCTGTTCCTCTGACAAGATTTCTTCTGATTTCTGTTTTATTCTGTTCAAAAGTATCCTTAACATCACCTTACTTGGATGACTAATAAGGCTAATGGTTCTGTAGTTCTTGCACATTTTTAGATTTCCTTTCTTTGGAAGCGGTATTACTAATGACTGCGTCCATTCTTTTGGCCATTTTTTTTGTACTCCATATCTTCTGGCAAATTGTTGTCATGATTTTTACTATATCTGGTCCTCCATATTTCAAGAGCTCTGCTGGGATATTATCCACACCCGGTGACTTCCCTCCTTTCATCGAACATATAGCCTCTTCCACTTCTTCCCGTAATATTGCTGCATTTCCGAGTTCCCTGTTTTCGCACTTAATGTTGTTTAATATGCCTAAGTTACAGTATATTGTATGTTCCTATTGGTCACCTTAGTACTTTTTTAGACCATCTACATTTTTGGCAAACATTGACCTGAAGTCCTACATTGATTAATATGGATCATACACTCCACTTCCATAAACCATTACCCCGCTGGAACTACAAAAATGCCAACTGGAACAAGTTCTCAGCACTGACAGGTGAATACTGTGGTTTCATAAACACCCAAAAACAAAAGAATTGGTGAAATAGCTGACGGATTTAATAAAGCAGTTCTGAAAGCTGCCCTAGAATCAATACCACGAGTTGCGAGAAAAGATTATAAGCCGTTCTGGACAGAAGAACTCAAAGAACTGGAAGAACAGGTAACAGAGGCCAGACATGTAGCAGAAAAGGACAAAACAGTTGAGGCAAACATCGCCTACAAAGCTATCTCTGCAAAATACAGGAAAACGTTAAACTGTTCAGCCAAAAATAGCTGGGTCAAAACAACAGAAAGTCTTAACCTCGACAAAGATAGAAGAAAATTATGGAGGCTCGCCAAAGCCTTAAATGATGAGGAATGCAAAAATAATGAAATAGCCCTACAACAAAATGAGAAAATACTCACAAAAAAAGAAGCAGCTAATGTTTTTGCTCAAAAATTCTCACATGAGAGCCAGATAAATGTTCCACCTGACAGAAAACAGGAAATTACCGAAGAGCAAGAACTATACCAATATATACCAACTGTTCCAGAAGAGCACATGACATCAAATCTCACCATGAGAGAGCTAGAGGCAGCCATTGTATCCCTTAAACAAAGAAAGTCACCTGGAAAAGACGGGGTAACAAATGACATGCTTAAAGGGCTAGGGCCTAATGCCAAGAAAGCCCTCCTCTAGCCTTCTCTTCCCTGGAAGCGTGGAATTGCACCACAGGCCTGGAAAGAAGCAGTACTAGTTCCAATCCTTAAAAGGACAAAGACCGAATGGACCCAAACAGCTACAGACCCATCAGCCTTCTAAGATGCACGGGAAAGCTTATAGAGAGAATGATCAAAACCAGATTAAGTTGGCACCCCGAAGAAAAACAAATTCTACTGCACCAACAGGCAGGCTTCAGGCAACATAGGTCTACACAGGACCAAGTCACCTGCATTGCACAGGAAACCGAAGATGCTTTCCAAGAAGGAAAGCACACATTAGCAGTCTGTGTAGACATGCAGAAAGCATTTGATAAAGTTTAGAAAGATGGGCTAAGAGTTAAAATGCTTAAATATGGAGTCTGTGGAAGAATGTATAACTGGATTAGTCACTACCTAACAAACAGAACAGCTAGAGTGCAGGTGCACGGACAGTTGAACAAAAAGACTACAATGGAACATGGAGTCCCACAGGGTGGGGTCCTTTCCCTAATACTCTTCCTTATTTTTATAAATGATATACCAGAAAACATCCACAAGAATGTCCACAACTCTCTCTATGCTGATGACCTGGCCATGAGGACTTCAGAAGAATACATCACCACAGCAAGAGTGTGCATGCAGGATTCACTGCTAGCCCTTGAAAGTTGGTCCAGAAAGTGGTTGCTCAAAATCAATGAACAAAAAACAACACACACTATTTTTACCTTATCAAATAAACCACAGCAAGCAAAGCTACAACTAAATGGGCAGGCAGTACGAGAAGATGAAACACCAACATACTTAGGAATCACACTAGACCGCCGAATGACATGGAAATCATAGATAAACAAAATACAGCTAAGGGCAAAACTTCGCATGTTCATCTTGAGAAAGTTAGCTGGTACCACATGGGGTGCTGATGAGAATATCCTCAAAAAGCTGTATACAGGCAGAATCAGACTTGCTATGGAATACGGCATCACAGCTTGGTCGACGACAGCAAAGTCAAATTTTGACAGAGTAAACAGACTCCAAAACCAAGCAGCACGTATTATAACAGGGGCCCTAAAGTCCACGAAAATCAACCATATGGAAAACATTATAGGGCTACAGTTAATGGAGGATAGACATGACAGATGAGTTTTACAACAAGCTGGAAAATTTAAGACTCGAAAGACACCCCATGTTAAGAAGAATGAATAGGCTAGGAAGAGGCAGGCTCAAGCGAACTGAACAAACTTTGTGGCTCAAGCAAAAGAAAAAATTAGCAAAAATACCATGCTAGCAAGCTCAGTTGCAAAGAAAATACCAACAAGCACAACTATCCCACTGTAGAAAATAAGATGCTTTCCTGAGTTACCATCTGATATTCCAGGCATTGAAAGTAAGGGGACACAGACAGAAACACAAAGAAGATGTATAGGAACCAAGTATATTGACCAAAAATTTCCAGCAAAGCTTTTAACACATGCATATACTGATGGTTTAGCAAAAAATGCAGTTGAAAATGGGGGTGCCGGCATCCTCATAAAATTACAGAATATAATCCACTCTATGGCAATTGACACTGGCAAATACTGCAATAACTTCAGTGCTGAAGCAGAAGCCCTGAAACAGGCAGCGGAAACTCTTATTGAATGCAAAGCACAGGCAGAAAAACAGATAGTAATCTTTATAGATGCCCTCTCAGTAATATCAGTGCTGAAGAGCCACCAAGCTAAAGGATTAAAAGATCTGATAATCTCCCTTGTGTGGCAGGCTATGGTTGTATTATGAATCATATATGGCAATGTCTGTCCAGGTTCGCTTACCTCTGTGGTTAGCTATACTATGGTGTATACCACACAGTCACACACACACAGCACGTGATGCGATAACGCCATGGTAATTTGAAGTGTTTATTTACATATGAAAGGATCATTGCTGTCTGCTCTGACCTCCCCATTTGGTCCATCATAGAATATACAATGTAAGTTCATTCTTTCACCACTCTCTCTCGCCCAGTATCGAATCCACACCTTCTGACCTTTTAACCATCAGTGATCATTCAGGTGCTATAGTCTCTATCTCCGCTCTTTCTTCCTTATAGTTTCTTTGTCTATTGTTATCTATGTTCTCAGTGTTCAGGTTATCTATTGGTAGACCGGACCTCTCCGGGGATGTTGATTTCCCTTGCCTCACTGAAGAATATGACTACTGTCTATATGTATTGTAAAACACTCTACGTACCTTTTCCTTTCTGAATAATAACTAACTCACACCGTTTCTCCTTCTGGACAAGAATTCCCACTATTCAATATTTCGGGTTAATCATTACCCAAAGTATTTCTTGTCCATGAAATATTCATCACATAAACTACTTGAATACTGCCATTAACATGGCTGCCGCGTATATGCGGCTTCCCTCTCTGGCTCACGTTTCTCGACTGCCTGCTGAGAAAAGCGTGATTCCCTAGATTTATCGTTCACCTCTGTCATGCGCAACATTGTTCGCGCATCTCCTTTTTATACTCTATCTGAACCGTCCCATTCATAATTCTCTTTATTCCTTCCCTTTGACTGTAACTCGTTCCTCAACTGCCACACTTGAAAGACTGGCCAAATGCTTCAACAAGTGCACTATCCAGTGGATACCAGCCCATTGCAACATACCAGGAAATGAGGAGTAGCAGACAAACTTGCTAAGGAAGGAGGTGCCTTACAAAAAAGTGATATAGAGACAACTTACGCAACGGCAAAGACTACTATAAAGGCGACATTCAAGTCCAAATGGGAAAGAGAGCACCCGGGCCATTTGACAAATGATCCATATCATCAGCTATCCAGGAAAGAACAGGTCATCATTTTTCGGCTACGCACTGGACACAACAGATTGAGATACCATCTATACCACAAACACAAAATTGGTACAACAGATCTCTGCACCTGCGGTACCAGCCCGATGACAGACGAACACCTGCTGCAGCCATGACCAACCTACAGAAATGAACGGAGTAGCATATGGCAACAACCCACTTCTGTCAACGAAAAACTGTTTGGAGATGTCGGGAACCTTGAGTTTATTACTGCCTTTATTAGAGTCATAAATGTTGAGGTCTGAAGGTGAACGAAAAAGAATAAGATACATTGACGTCATTTAAGCTACTTTATCATCCTACAAAATATCTTACACTTCTCTCTTATAAGAGAACATATTTTCCAGAAGAAAAACAATTTTGATTTAAACGTTTGTTAGCTTTTAATTATTCTATCTCCACAAGGATCAATATCAAGTATTATCTGAAGACATTTAATTATTCTATCTCCACAAGGATCAATATCAAGTATTATCTGAAGACATTTAATTATTCTATCTCCACAAGGATCAATATAAAGTATTATCCGAAGACATTTACACTGCTTCATACCTTCTCCCGACCCGCCAATTAAAATAGTGGTAGTCATCACGTGATTTTGTGAATCAATATGGAATGTTTTGTAACACAACGCTCTTTATAGACTGGTGATCACCGATTTTTAGTGATAGCTGCACGTTGTGGTGAGCAAGATAGATTGTGAATATTTTTAAGTGAGTTGTATTTATTTTTGTTTTAATTAAGTTTTTGGTACGCTTGCACGCAACGCGTCACTTTCAATCATTAACCATGTGCATGGATATGTTGGTTATATTAGTGTGTCTTAGTGTATATTCTGATCTATTTACTGATTGTTTTTCTTATTTTCAAGCGTTTCTACGAATCCTGTACTTGCTTTTTTCTGTTTCCATCACGCACGCTGCATCCCTCAATTATTCCAAATTTCACCATAAAGTAACAACATTCATGCACACCGCTCAAACTTCCTTCGTTTGTTATCTAGGCTGTCAATGAATTGTTACTGTTCTTCTAAGAAACCATATCTCGCTTCCCTCCCGCGAGTATTTCGTTATTTATCATAATATCCACAGCTGTGTGTCACGTGATTTACTCCCCTTGCTCTGCATTGATGGTCCAACAGTGGCAACAATTCAGAGTTTCTACTGAGGGTTTTCACATGTGTCCACCTTTCATTCAAGATTAATCTAGGCACAGATGTCAATTGACAAATAGTACTTCAATTCAAGAGAGCCTCATATGAATTTAAAGAAATCAAATATTACGGCTGATAGGATCCAGGCCTTGTCAACTTTTATCTTTCTTGACCTTTTATGAGTTAAGATTTTAGTTCGTTCTGATGAGCCCCCAACTGATTTAACTCAGCAAAATATTACTTAAATAGCTCTGTTATAAATATTTAAAATGACTGAGTCATACGGGCAGAGTGGACAATGACGATTCGCTCCCGTGGCTAGGCGGTGGGTGCTGTTCAGAAGGTCCTGGTTCGATCCCGGTAAGCATATCACTTCTGTTGTTTTTCTGTTGTCTGGTCTTCTACTTCTTTATTTTCCCACTGAGTGCCTGATCATACCTTTGTGTGTTGTTTGTTAATTTATTTATTGAGTCATACGGGTGTAGTTCACTTAAAATGACTAAATCAACTGTACATTTGTATTTTTACAGATAACAAATTTAATAATCAATTATCACTAACGGGTGTAAAATAAATATGAGGTGGGGTGAATTTAGATAGAGTCTTTAAAATTTCCTCACAGGTGATGGTCTGATTTGAACAGTTCTTTATTAAAGAGTTCACTTGGCAGCTTTGAATGGGTATTTAGCTGCCAGTAATATGTTGGTTGGTTTCTGCTCCAGCCGATGCTTGTTCTTTGCAGGTTATGGACTGGTTCACTCTCCTCACTGGTCAAATCTGGTGGCCGCAACACGTCCGTCGTGGTATCGTGGGTATCGTAAGTTACGGATAAATAGCGAATGTCTGAGGGTAGACATACTATGAATGATGTAATGAGATATAAAGAGAACAGAGTCGCTAATGAAATTATGTTGAGAGATATGACTTCCGGGGAGTAGTGAGGCTACTTCTCCACCATACTCCGACTGACTTTAATGATGTGAATCTCTCACCCGTCCTCTAATGTTCAAATAGACTAATCTACTACAGTAAGGACTACGGCAAAACATCAAATGACAGAATAGAGGAGATTCTGACCACAAGTAATATGTATATGTTTATTGAAGTTAAAAAAAAAAAACATCAAAGAGAAAAAATCCAGGCCTTCATTAACTCTGAAGGCTAGAAATCACCAATCACAGAACAACAAACTAACACACCTCCTCTGGCAATCAAACTAGTCAATGCCTCTGTCTCACACATACACACACCACCTAGAGACTTTCTCACAAATCAGGTTATCTAGCAAACAGGGGGCCCCCAGTTTTCGGTGATGAAAACAGCCTCTCCAGTCTTGAGCACAATAATCCTGGTATGTAAGTAATCCGCAACCAGAATAACCTAACGCAGTTCCTCTGAATCTTGATATCCAAATGATGTGGATATAAGCTCCCCATGGAACCAGTAATTGGGACCCAAAGACGCAGCAAAAGAGAATGCAGTCAGCGACCCATTGTTGACTGCTTGCATCAGGATCAGCGAACCAGAGCTGATCAAGACCCTACTCCACCTCCAAGTGGTGGTCCTGGAAACAGGCTGCATCACTGCAGTCTGGCTGAGAGAGTAGGGATCGAAGAGGGAAGGCAAACCGGTCCCAAAAAATGCTGTGCTGAAGTCGAATGTGTCGTCCGAAAGGTGCAGATATCGCAGCTTCGCTGTAAACAGACACAACGCAACCAACGTCCTTTTCAGGATGAACGAGGAAGAAGAAGAAGAACCAGTAATTAAAATAATTCAAGCGCGCATCCACTTTCCAATGCACGGGTGAAGGAGACAACACTAGTGTGAATATCCCAGCACTACTAGTAAATCCGATTAGCATGACGCTAGAAACCACTGCTGGCAAAGACTACAACGAATATAGCTGAGGTCTTTTAAGGGATGCGCCTCTATCTGGTGGCTAACGATGACTCAAGCTTCCGGCAGGTGACAATTATCCACAGCGAAGATACTTTTTAAGATACTCCACGCTATTCCGGGTTTACTGGCTGTCAATGGGTCGGACAATTTTGCCGACACAAGTCGATTGCAAAGGTGGCAGCCAGTCTGGCTTGAAGTTTATATCCTGCTAAAGGCTGTCAGTATGGATTCCAAGGTGAGTCCAGAGCTCTTACATGGTTTAAAAATTACATCACTTCGTCTCTTGTATTATGCTTTGTTTCCATGTCTTCTATTTCCTTTCATTTTGTCTCTAACTAATGTTCTTTTGTGTGTCATATTTCTTTGTCTATTATTTTTTATTGTTGTGCGTTTTTTCGTTCTCTTTCTTTCCGCAACTTTACCTATGATATAGTTTTTTTATTCACATGCGATTTTTCTTAAACTTCTTTTTATCGAGATTGCACGGGCTATCAGATATTCTCTTATACATCACGGTAACAGGTTAACAAAAAGGCAGAGCCGGCAGAAAATAAGGAACTGATTAAAACAATACTCTAATGGTCTCTTTTGCATATCGTGTAGTGACTACATTTTTTTCCACACATAGAGAACATTCTCCGAGTTTTTGGCGTAAACGAGATTTCAATGCAAGACAAAAAAATCAAATCAAATCGAGTGAGGACTTGTTCATTTCAATCGACTAATGCATGATAGTGTAATCGGGTTTTACAAAGGGGTTTAAAAATATAGACAGAGTGGAATAAATGGAAATAATTATGACTAACGGTACATTGGGAAATAAAAGAGTTATTAGAAAGGGCAACAGGTACAAGAGAGTCCGTGAGATTAGGTGAGATTTATTCAAGTAGAATCGAACATCAGTTTCACGTTTTCACGTGACAGATAGGAAGATAGCGCAACAATTTGTGCGTTGAATCAGTTCAGGTCTGGTCTTCAGTGTGAAAGGACCAGAGAGAAATTTCAGTTGGAGAGTTTTTCTTTTAGTGTGGATTAGAACCCCTTTATCATATAAGAGTTACGCGAATTAAAATTTGGCCGCCATATCTCGTCATCTTTGTTTGCTATGGCTACCGCCAGGAGATGTTTGGAGGATGGCACTGGTCTTTCCAAGTATTTCTTTAACAGATTTACGTGGTAGACCTTCTCCTTTCCTTTAGTAGAGATCTTAGTAGTTCGTTCTTGAGATCTTTTTAAGGACGGTAATCGGCCCTTGCCATCCGATGCGTAGTTTGTTGCTTCCGGTTGGCAGTAACAACAAAACCTTCTCCCCTGGTTGGAGTTCTCTCTCTTTAGCCGCTTTATTATATCGTTTAGCGTGCTTTGTGCGGGGTTTCTTAAGGTTGGTTGTTGCTAGATCCCATCCTAGTTGTAACCTTTCCTTAAGTTCCGATACATTTTTGCTGGTTGAGACGACTGTCTCGTCGGCCTTCTGATCTGTCAGTGACCGGAGTAAGGCTTCTAGCGGCCCCTTAATAGGTCTGCCGAATAAAAGAGTAGCTGGTGGTAAACCTGTAGAGGCTTGGGGGAACTTCCCTGTAGGCGAATAAGGCTGCATGAATGAATAGGTCCCAATCTTCAGGTTTCTCTTGTCCCAGCTTACGTAACATCATGGTGAGGCTGCCGTTTAAGCGTTCCACGAGCCCTATTCCAGCCAGATGGTACGGGCTGGTGTGGATGTGTTTGGCCCTCAAGATCTTAAAGATCTCCTCCATTAACAGGCTACGGAACTGGGATCCATTATCCGTCAAAACTTGTTGAGAGAATCCAACCATGTAAATATCTGCACTAGAGCTTCTGCGACATGCTTAATGGTATAGCTTCAGCCCACATAGTGCATGTGTCGAGTAAGGTCAGGATAAACCTGTTCCTTCTTTTAGTCCTTTCTAATGGTCATACAATGTCGACCACAACCCGTTCAAATGGAGTCCCCACTATTGGCATTTCACCCATGGGAGCTGGGGGTGTCCAAGGCTTGGGTGCCACCCATTGGCACTTGGCGCAGGATTTCACGTATCTGATAATATCATTGTTCATTCCTGGCCACCAATAGTGAGTCAATATTCGCTGAATAGTTGCGTTTTGTCCCATATGTCCGCTAAAGGGAAGAGAGTGTCTTATTTCTAAGATTTGGTCTCTGTACTGCGCCCTATTAGGAGCTGATTATGCCCTTGATCAGAGTTGCCCGTTCTACGATAAAGATGTCTCCGTTGTGTCTGGGGTCCTTGGCCATGGGCAGTTTCCTAAAGCAGCGTTCCAAGGTAGGTTCCTTTTGCTGCGCCTCTTTTAGTTCCTTAGGTAACAAATTTGGCGCAGGCTCTCGCTTCTTCTTGGTTTGCCTTATTGTGGTTACTGCAGCCACAATCGGCTTTTCGGTCTCCCAACAAACACATATCTACATCCAAGTATGAATGGGCACATAGGATCATCCATAATAGCCGCTTTGATAACACCTCTGACAAAATAAGAGTGTATCTCCACCAATGCGATTTGAAACGTCATGGATGCATCACTCTTAGAAACTCCACATAATTTGACGGTGTCTTCTGTCTCTTGACCATGTTTGACCAAATGCCTTGTGACAATACAATCAAAAGATAATCCTGTGTCAAAAAGACAAGATGTTGAAGTCCCGTTCACAATAACAGTTTCTCGCGTTTAGGGCCTCTCAACCTCAGGTTGAGAATCTCTGACACTAATTCTCCGTTGCGAGTCTGTTAACAAGCAACCGACTATATTCGTCCCGGTGTGCTTGCTCTGATCAGATGCCTCTTGAGCAGGGGTCTTTCTCTTGTCCTGACCGTTTTGGCGACTCTGCCATGTACGCCGGTCAGGCTGATAAGAGTTTTTGTTGGTGGGGTATCTGGTTTTGTAGAATTTCAATTTTACCTGGGGAGGGTTCTGAGGTAAAGTTTCTCGTTGATTATGGTGATAGGAAGATTAGGAAGACGGCTCTAGATTATTTGTCCGAGAAGGTTCATCGGTCGGCTTGCGTTTTCTGCTGGAAAGCTCGGCCAAAGCATTTACGTAACGTTCAGACTTACTGATAATGTCATCCAGCTTTACTGCACCCTGTTCAGCCAGAAATCTACGGGTTTCGTTTGACAAATTTGTTTTTATTTGTTCTGTAAAACGAAATTCCAGAACGCCTTCAAAATTGAGAGGGAGCTCGGAAAGTTCCATGCACTTTGTCAAATAGCCCGTCAAGCGTGAAGAGAACTGGGGAAATGTCTCAGTGCTTTCTTTCCTGCTGTTTCTTAACAGGTGCACAAATTTGCGAGCGTTCATTTCCAGTTAAACCTTCTTTAACATGTCGTAGTTGTCTTGATGGCTGCTTCCCAGTTTTACGTAGACGTCATAAACACTACCTTTCAAAGCCTGCGAACGCTTTAGGCACCATCATAAACTCTCTAACCCATACAGTGTCGCCATTCTCTCAAATTTCTCTAGAAACGAGTCAATTTTCTCATTAGGGCTTGGGAAAGATTCCAGCGCGAAAGACCTAGATATGAGTTGAGGAGATTGGGTACTGGATTAATCAGTTAACTGTAACTGAGTTGGAGACTCTCCATTGCTAAAGGAAGACAGCACTGCGACCTTGGACCTCTAGGGCCTTAAGCGTCAATTCATGCTGTCTCTCCTTCTCTCTTTCGTCATGTTGTCTCTCTTTCTCCCTTTCGTTTGCCCTTCGAGCTTCCATCTCTGCCTCAATTTTCTTCTGCTCCAATTGAGTTTGACGCTTTTCCGCTTCTTTCTTCTCCACTCTATCTTGTGCTTCCTTCTTCTCCGCGCTATCTTCCTTCTCCCTAGCTTCTTCGTGGACAAACTTGGTCACTTCTTCTCCTCGCAATCCTGTTTCCTTTGCTTCCTCTCTTATCATTGCTCTAAGTTTAGCACCATCAGCCATGTCAAATAACTGAATGCCGTTAACCCGAGGAAAGAAGAAAAGAAGGAGAGAAAGACTCTATCCTTAACCAACTTACGAGAAAAACTAAAAACAAGAATTATTTATTATTTAACTGAGATACCTCCTGTCCCGTTATCAGTTATCTAATCTATCGCTGTCATTTTCTGGCACTAGACTCCTAATACAGACGACTAAGCCAAATAAATGGTAGATAAGGCTAATAATGGAAAAAGTACTATTACTAACGGTGGAAAAAAAATTATTATAAAAATGAAGGAGAAAAAGAAATTTCTTATTATATAAATCCACCAAAACTCGCCCAGCTGAAGTCAGTTAAGAGTAAGGGACGTTATTAACTTTGACGTGAAGTCAGAATGCGGTCCTTTGCTTAAGCTCGAACCCTGCTGCTTCTTTAAAAAAAAACCCTAGTGATTGTTAAACGTTCAGTTTAGTATGTACTAACGGTCTTGAACAAATTTACCATATATCTCATATATCTGACTGATAAGGACCACTAGTTGATACTTGCCACTAGTTGATAAAGCTCTCTTTTCCACTTGGTAAAGATCAGTGTTGACAGAGACTAACCTTCGGTCACCAGTGTTAGTTGTATGGTTACAATCGTATTCGAAGGGGTGTTGTCACAGTGAAGACAAACACAGGTCAACTCGACCTAAGCAGTGGTGTATTGTTTTGGAGTGAGGATACATACAGTACGCGAATGCTGGAAAATGTTCTGAGAGTTGACAATATTGCAATCTCACTCACTCGTGGCATGAAGTGTAAGACGAACTACTGTTTACGTTTTCTTGCATTTAATGGACACACATTTCGACGACACATATTGATCAATGCAATACACTATCACCTGGGCATTCATGTTGTATAACAGTTCAATGTAATGTCCGTAGACAAGCACTCAGTATTTCAGCACATATGTATAATCTCAGGCCTTACTGACAAATCGCGTCAGTTAAGAACCAATGTTTACTCATGGTTCCCTGTAAGAACCTCGTCTAAGTCTTTCAGGGTGAAAATTCAGTAAATGAATTTACGAATACAATGTCAAACCACCAGTAGTGGGTTTTTCATATAATAGTATGCAGATCTCGATATCATCGTCTGATATTAAGGACATTCCTGTTCTCGATCGATGATTTTATAAGATTGAAACTTGGAGTCCAAAGATGGCTCCATCTTTGACTTTCGCTCACAACAAAGATAATGACGAAGCATGATCATAGGCTCTGTTCCTTTCATAAATATATGTAAATTAGACTCTGCATATCCTGTTCAATCATGTTGCGACATAAAATGTATATATATATGACTGCAAGCAAATATGTCGTCTTAACATCGCTAATCAAACGCCTGTGCAGACGATAGCATGTCGACCTAGCTGAATATGACGAAAGGTTCAATATGTCTGTTTTACCTTATTTCTCAGGAAAAACTCAACAGCCAATAACGCGAATAACGCACGCCATTCCCTTTTTTTAAGAATCAACACTGGGGAAGAATCTCTGATAATACAATCATAGAGATAAACAATCTCCTTTCCCCAAAAGGAATCACAGAGCTCAAGACAAATCTTTAGAGCGCCTTCATCTCGGTCCAACAGGGCGGAACCTTCTCACCTCCCTTCTTAGCGACACATCCGCCGAACAACCTATGACCCCAAGTTCGACACCAAAGATATAGTTCGACTTAGACATACAAAGATATTAAGATAAAAGACATATTCGTCCTACCTAGACAAGAACTACACATAGATACGGGTCATAGATATTCTGAAGCAAGAACAATCTATTTCTAACCAAATAAAGAATAGATCGCTATAAACCTAGATTTCTACGCCATTCGATATTCAGCAAAGATAGAAGAACCAATAACTCACAAAATGAATACACATCGCCTAATCTGAGTTCTGTCCCTCTAGACTGAAAATCGTGAATTCAAAGATAAACATATTTTTATCAAATAAATACATTTTTCATTTGAATGCGTAATCTGTGCGACACAGCGGCAAGCGACCATTATGTCGTAGATTTTATCAGATAGGTAATAGATGTTTATAGTCCTGTCTGAGCAGAGGTGATAGTGATAACTATTTGAGAGTAAGGTGAAAGAAATAGTTTTTTCTCACGAGGTGGTCGTGTAAGTGAAAGGGCAGTCTCTGGGTTGAGTAATTTCTCTAATCCAGCCTATCTGGAGGACTAAATTTAAATCAGACGCACTTTCTCTCCTTGTACAAAATACAAGTTACTCTGCACCCACATGCACACAATTCTGTGGTAAATACGCACAAACGTGAAAACAAACAATGGATAACATATATGGACACGGGTAACCAACACAATAACTTAAGGTTTAGAAAGTTTATTTATCACTAGAACTTTACAACATAAATCATATACATCAATAGATCATGGTTTACAGACAAAATGAAAATTAATTAAATAGGTTTTCCCCTCTGGTAAAGCAAAAGAAAAAGAAGATCCCAACAGAGGTTAATTAACCCGAAAGATCAAAAGTTAACAATAAGTTTATGGAATAGTCATTAAAGAAGCAAAGAACAAGTTCCTAATTAATCTATCCCGTAAATACTCAGGTTAATGAGAACAAAAGAAAAGATTTGTGTGATAGGGTTAACAACAGAAAATTAGATTACTCTCTTACAGTTCATTCAATCCTTCATACTTGTGGCCACATTCATATTCGCTTACCCAATAGTTGTAGCAGGCATTCCGTGGAAATAAACACTAATAAGCAATAAGACTACTCAGTGTCATATTAAGTTTTGCCAAATTCAGCCCCAGACTCGCCGTAGTTGCGGACAGCAAATTGCTCGGGAGTCACTGGAGCTGGTGATTTAATTTTTCCTGGATAAAATACGGCATCTCTGCCTTCAGTTGGTTGGAGTAAGGTTCATACATGGTGATCGCCGACATAGGATGAATAAAATACATATATATTCTGGGTTGTCTAGCCTCTGGTTGCTGAGACACTATGTAAAAATACACAAATGTTGCTGACAATATATTTTGCCACAGCTGGCTGATGAGATTGATATAATTGAAATCTGGTAATACTTCTGGTCCAATTAATATTATTATTTAATGGTTCTATTCTGGTTTCTCTCATGAAATGAAGAAAAGGGACCGCACAGGTCTGTTACACCCCCGTAATGTAGGTGAATCGTCATGGCCAATGACTGAAATGGCAGCACTGATAACGTATTGTTTGGTGAATACGGTAAGGGTGTCTATTGATTATCTGCTAACGTTACTGTTGTGTTGTGGATCTGGTAATGTCTACAGGTGATACCTA